>JALIZH010006952.1:0-12393 GCA_030522465.1 Rhipicephalus appendiculatus
GCGCCCCTCGATAAAGGATTTGGGCAAACAAGTAAGCTAATTAATTTTTTGAGCACCCGTTCTTCTCTGGAACACTTTACCTGTTTCTTGTACCTCCTAGGAAAAGTATGCGCTTTCTCGGAATCCCCCTAACTATCTACTAATGTAAACGTGTGTGAGGGCGTCGCGACAGAGGAGCAAGCAGCGATATACAAGGGATATGATCTCAAAACTATTGAGTACTGTTTAGCAATAACCTACGAAGTTGACAAACACATACGTACGCGCATGCAAGTACACGCACACGCACGCACGTACTCATACACACAAACCCGCGCGCACGCGCTGCAGAGCAGAAGGAATCTGCACTTTAGTGGACGCTTATCTTTTGAGAACAGAGAGAGAGAGAAATAACTTTATTGTGTCCAGCGGTTTGGGGAACAGGTCCCCGCCTAGACGGCGGCCAGTAGCCCTTGGGTCCTGGCGTCGTTTTCGGCCAGCTGGACGGCCCAGAGTTGTTCCTCCGGATCCGAGCTTAGCAGTAAGGCCTCCCACTGCTCATCATTATCTATATTGCGACCCTGTAGGGACGCCTGAGGGCAAGTCCACAGAATGTGTCGCAGATTCGCCCGTTCCCTGCAAAGCTGGCATTTGCCATCGTATTGGTCGGGGTAATAACGGCTGTAGGCCACCGGATTCGGGTAAGTGTTGGTTTGGAGAAGGCGCCAGACCACCGTCTGTGTCTTATTGAGTCTCGGGTGGGCAGGGGGGATACCGAGCCCTCGCCAATCTATAATACTTTGTGATTTCATTGTAACTGACCGTGCGTTCCTCTCTCATCTCTGGCTGAGGCTGCTCACTGGCACGGTGTGTAAGTTCTCGAGCCACTGTGTGAGCCGCCTCGTTTCCAGGGAGAGAGGCATGCGCAGGTGTCCATATTATTTCTATGTGCCTATTGATTTTGAGAGTGCTTAAAATTCTAAACGCCTCCGACGAGATTCGCCCTCTTAGAAAATTTCGCACCGCTGTCTTCGAGTCACTAATTATGTGTCTTGCCGACGTTGAAGCTATGGCCAATGCGATCCCTGATTCCTCTGCAGTTTCTGCGCTATGCGTTCGGAGTGAGCCGCTGGCTTCTATCTTACCCCCTCCGTTTACGACAGCTACAGCCATTCTTCGTTCATGAGGATATGTCGCGGCGTCAACGTAGACCACGTCCTTGATGTTTGCATATCTAGTTCTGAGGGTCTTCACCCTTGCCGCACGCCTTTCCGCGTCATGCTCCGGGTGCATGTTTCGGGGAATCGGGAGAGCGTGTATCCTTTCGCGTATTTCTCGCGGTATATCGGCCTTGTTTCCCTGCTGCGTTGCATAGCCAATGCATAGGCAGTCAAGTATCCTCCTGCCCGTAGGAGTCTGAGCTAATCTCTCATATTGGGCCGTTTTATGAGCTTCTATTAATTCATCTAGGGTGTTGTGTACGCCTAACGCAAGTAGCCTGTCCGTGGGTGTACTGACTGGTATACCAAGTGCTTGTTTATACACTTTCCTTATCAATGCTTCAATTTTTGTTTTTTCTGCCATAAGAAGGTTCAGACAAGGAGCCACGTATACTATTCGACTTATGGCGAAAGCCTGCACTAACCTAATTAGATTGGCCTCCTTCATGCCGCTATGTCGGTTTGAGATTCTAGCGATCAGACGCATTGTTTGCTGCGTCCCTCTTTCTAATGCCTTTATCGTTTCATTATTCCGCCTGTTTGCTTGTATCCGCATGCCTAACACCCGAATACTCTTAACTGCCGGTATTTGTTGGCCCTGCGCGTTCAGCCGTATTTATGGCGTACCGTTGTTGGTTTTACAGCCACTTCTATTTGGGCGGTAAATCAAGAGTTGTGACTTTTGCGGTGAGCATTGAAGGCCCCTACTACCCACATAGTCCTCTACTCTGCGTATTGCTTCCTGGAGGGTAGCTTCGATGTAGCCGTCACTGCCCCCCGTGACCCACAGCGTAATATCGTCAGCGTATAAGCTATGATCTAGCCCTTCCACGGTGCTCAACGTCTCCGGAAGCCCTATCATGGCCACATTGAAAAGTAACGGGGAAAGAACCGAGCCTTGTGGTGTACCTCGACTCCCTAAATTGAATTCATCCGATTTTATCTGTCCGATCATAATTCGGGCTTTTCTGTTCGATAGGAAATCTCTAACGTATTCGTACGTTCGTTTCCCTACTCGTAATGTCTGGAGGTTTTCTAAAATAGCTTCATGCGTAATGTTGTCAAAGGCTTTAGCTAAGTCTAGGCCTAATATAGCTCTGTTATCTCTTGTCCTCGTGCTCGTCCCTATAATTTGGTGTTGAATTTGAAGCATGATATCCTGGGTGGAAAGTTTACATCGGAAGCCTATCATCGTGTGTGGAAAAAGGTTATGGTCTTCCATGTATTTTACAAGACGCGTGAGTATCACGTGTTCGATTAATTTACCCACACACGACGTTAGCGATATCGGCCTTAGGTTTTCGAGCTTCAGCACTTTTCCTTGCTTGGGGATCATGACTATGTGTGCTGTTTTCCACTGTTGAGGGATAGCGCCCTTCTCCCAACAATCATTCATGTATTTTGTAATCGCCTTTACAGAGGGATCATCGAGATTCCGGAGCATTTTGTTGCTGATGCCATCGGGTCCCGGTGCTGATTTCGGGCGCAGGTCATGCAGTGCTCCTCTAACTTCGGCTAACGTAATAGACGTGTCTAAATCAGAGTTTTCAATGCCAGTATAAGGCGGTAACGGAATAGAGAGTTCTCAATAAAATTACTCTCTTCTTCGTCTTCGCATTGTTGCTGTCGTTGTTCTCGTCATTGTCGCCTTTGTTGTTCGCCGTCGAAGGGAATATACACTGTAGCAAAATGCATGTACCGAATCTTTAGTATGGTTCGACCATCTTTAGGGTTGCGTTAGGCACAATAAATACACACCAGATAAGGTTACACTCCTAAAGTATTCCTTAAATTATTATTATGGACCATAGGAGGTCCATAAGAGGAGAACGTACGAAACACATACGCACAAGAGCTAAGGAAATCAGTCAGCCAGATCCCAGTACCATGGCAGATCCATGGCAAAATTAGGCAGATCCCAAGTACCATGGGAATCGATGTTATGCGAAGCATCCGGAGGTAAGGTCACTGGGTTGTAATTTTTTTATTGAGCGAAACGATATGAAATGACGCTAAAGATATGTACAAATGTTGCACGCACAAACATGTTGAAGAGTCGCATATGTTTCATATAACCAGTTGTTTACAGTTATGTAACGATGCCAACAGAAACATGAGTATTGCCAACACCAGAAGCCGTAAGCTGATATGTTGAGCTTGTGCTTGCAAGGATGGTAGCCCTTGATAGTGCTACGTAAACCAACTACAGTGGATGGCACTTAATTATACAACTGACGTTAACCCGACATGACTCCTTCGTCATAGTACGTATGTAATATTTATAAAATTAGATAGGCAGCACTGCAACCACAATATACGTTTCACCAACATTACGCCTGCTTAGGGTGTTCTGCCAAAGCAGTTTCGAGACCTAACGTGGCTCTGTGGTAGAATGCTTGATTGCCACGCAGAATGCTTGGGTTCGATTCCTGCGGGGACTCTGATTTCTATTCTTTGTATTCCTGGCGTCAACGCCACCGATGTCCGTTTTTCTTAACGCTGTCGCCTTTAAATTACCAGTGTCAACGCCACCGATGTCACTTTCTCTTAACGCTCTCGCATTAAGTTAGCAATGCCTGTTCTCGCTGTTCCTGGGTAGATATAAAGTGTCTAAGTGCAGTGGCGCATACCCGCATTCCGCGGCCCGTCGTATACGGGTATGAGCCACACGTGTCTGGGGAACTGAGTTTGACGACGTACGCGACGGGATTTTCACGTTATTCATGTCATGACCAGCCAGACATATTCGTCAATACCTCTTACCCTCGCATACAAATTTTGGTCTACCCCAAGTTAAGGAGGCCATCACGAGAGTAACCAGACGTAGGTGCCTAGATAGATAGATAGATAGATAGATACGTAGATAGAAACGCAAACGTGTTTACAGTACGCAAAGAAAAGCTTCGCATTTAATAAAAAGCGAGACGATTGGCGACGCCATAGTAAGGGAGGCCGTCACAAACAACAATCCCAGTGCAATACTCCGAGTGCAAAATTTTTTTATTTCTCATTCATTTTTCTCTAAATAGCTTTTTTGCTTGCCCGATGCCAGGAAAGTTGGCTGTATGTATATTCCAACAATAAAACAATATAAACCTTCTTTTCATGCTACTTTAAATAATACATTATATTGGAATAACTGCTACATTAAATAATATGTTTGCCTATTAATAAGACCACGCAATAAAGTAGCATTTCAAATTCAAAAGACCGCAATATTCCCTGAAGCTTAAAAAAAACATTTTTTGCTTGTTCCCATGTTTCAGATAGGAAGCCCGAAGCTGAAACATCGTCTCGAGAGGCATAAGATTGCGCCTGATTGTAAGGTCAGGAATATTTATCTCCGCTGTCAGGTGCACGACATTAACAATCATTAACAGCCCAGCACGCGTCCATGGCACCATGCGAGAGCCATGGTCTCTCGTTTCTTGATAAGCGTGGTTTACCGCCTTCGCAAAGAAAAAGGTATTTGCGCTCAAGACGCGAAGAACGTCGGGTCTGGTTACACTCGCCGCATCCTTCCGTGCACCTATATAAGTCCCCATACTTGTCGGCAGTGGAGGACACGTATAGGGTGCCGTGTCATCTCGATCGGCGAGAAAATAATGAAGTTATTCGTTCTCTCCGCCGTATATAGCCTCGTTTCGAGCGCCGCGTAAGTAAAAAAAATATCGCTCCTGTTCCACATCGTGAAAAGTGTACAAACTGCGGAGCAGAGCTGAGGTAAACAGAGGAGGCGCTGGCTGCTGATTCACCTGCTTCTGTTGACGCTTAGAATGTGATTGTCTGAGCCGAAGCTGCGGGATTCACCTGTCTTTGTTGGAGGAGGAGAAATACTTTATCCCAAGAGGGAAAGGTGCGGTGGTGGAGGGAGCAGAGAAGCTTACCCGGCGCAAGTCTCCGCTACCCTCTTCGCCCAATCCAGGATCTGGTCCTGGACCTCGGGCGCCGAGCTGCACATGGCAGCCTCCCTGTGCTCCTTACTATTCATGTGTAGAGAGTTAGGTGGTGGGTTCCAAGTACACCCACCATGATATGGTCTAGATTAGCTCTTTGTTGGCAGAAAATGCATAAAGGGGAAGGATATATCGCAGGGTGTACAAGATGGCGAAAAGATGGGGTAGGGAACGTACAGGTCCGTAACTGGCGCCATAGTATTTCGCGGTGGCGAGTAGCTCCCGCGGTGTAAAAGTGGAGGTGCATGGTGCGCTGTAGGCGGTAGTGATTTGTTCTGTCGTGGAAGGTCAAAAGACGATCTCTCGCGCTGAAGAGCGTCGTGTAGTCTAAGGCGTCATTAGAGGCATGCTCTCGGCCCGTGATTCCTCGAGCACAGGCATGAGACGACTCATTGGTCTTCGTTGGCGCTTGGCTTGCGTCTGAGACTGCCCAAGATGATGGTTAACTCGTAATTGCTAGTATTTTCCCTCCGCTTCTCTCTTGCATTGACCTGCGCCTAACTCCCAGCGCTGTCCTTTCGCTATCGCTTCTCTGGCTCGGACAGACGAATTAGCCCTTCGGCGAAGCTGGCATTCACGGCCAAGCAAGCGCTGGCATTCCAAACGTGCAGTCCGCTCGGCGTCCACGGCTGTAAAGGAAACCATCACTGTGATGCAGTGGTACCCTCTCTTCACCTACTGCATTACTGACTTGATCTGTAACGCCCTCTTTCGACCTATTTTTGGGGGGTACTTTCAGCGTGACGCCAAGTGACGACATGAGACGACATAGGACGAGAGCTCGGGCACCTACAGTTCTCCGCACTTAAAAGGCACGAATCTTTTATTGCGATAGCAATTATATGGACACTCTCGGCTGATTTTTGCCGTCGCCGTCTGTCGACGCCGTCATGTCCCGGATATGTATATGTATTTATATATATAAAAAGGCATAAGGAAAAAGTAATCAGTAGAAAATTATTCCAAACCATCTGACCGGGGATTCGAACCAGCGACCCCTCGCTCCGCAGCCTGCTGCGCTAGCCAACACAGCCACACGCCATGCTCGTGCCAGCGATATAACGGTGAGCTATTCATATGCACCATTTGCCGCTCGCGGTACGCAGACCTCGGAACAGCTTGAGCGTGTTTTCTATCACGCAACGCTTTGACAGTTTCTTTCAAATTGAAAACTGCCCTTGAGATGCGCACGAAAAAGTGTACCACTCATGATGTAGAAGGAAAAAAAAGAACACCGGGCACACTTGGCGTCACACGCCACCGCGTGGCAGGAGACGCAGAGGGGCCATTCCACGTGCCGCAGTTTAAAAGAAAAAGAAGTATCAAACAGCTTGGAAAAGTCGTACAATCATATTATCAATCCTTGGCCAATTCCCCCTGAGTGGGTATGAGCCATATCAGACGCAACAACAACAACAGCGTCGGCTTCTGCATTGTGGACACTCGCGGCGCGTTGCTCAAATACAAACACGTAACAACTGCGACAGTTGTTAGTTCACGCTTGTCCTGTGTATACCTCTGCCTCCTTTTCGAGCGTCCTTCTTTGGGCTACGGCGGCGCGTTGCAAGTATCGAGCTGCTTGTCGTTCTTCGTGTGACAAACTAATTTCTTGCTATCGCATTCATTGCTTCGCCCTAGTGTCGAAACTGTGACTTTTTTCTGAGAACTTCCGTATCGCATCGCTGGAACATTACTTGGTCTTCAGGAGCTCTTGGAACCGACGTAACCATGAACGATACGGATGCGACCCAGGACACCGTGGCTGTGTGCAGCTCAGCTGAACTTGGTTGGTGCGCTTGGCGAACTTGGTTGGTGTGCCACCGGTCTACGAACATTGGAAGAGCTGCGAGCTTATCACTGAGCTATATAAGGAAGGCGCCGGCACTGAATCGTTGGGGCGTATAACCGGCACGGTAGCGACGATGCCGCTCACGCTATTTCTACTGTTCTTTCAGGTTAGTGAACCCAAACCATTCTATTTAACATTTGTCAATGTTTTGCCGGTTCCACCCCAAACGATTTCTTACGAGAAAAGATACTGTAGACAAAGGCGACAGCCCAAATGTCGTTTCCGTCTTTTGCGATGCTATGCTCTCCACTTTCACTTGCTTTTTGTGTTCGGAGATGTAGAAATCAACCCGGGTCCCTCTAGCCAGGAAAACTTACAACTGCTTCTTGACGGACAGGCAGATAACAAGTTAAAGCTTGCAGCCATTGAGGAAACCCAGGCAGAAAATAAGAATGCCATTGATGACCTCAGTAGACGCATTACGTCGATGGAATCCAAGTTATCTCATTTTGATCAGCTTTCTGTGACAGTAAGAGAGTGTAAAAATGCATGTGACAACCAGCGTCGTCTTATCACGTCACTAATGGCAAAAGTTGACGATCTTGAAAATCGAAGCCGACGCTGCAATCTCGTGTTTTATGGCGTCACAGAAACTGATAACGCGGAAAAGAGCGCAGATTCTGAGCGTAAAATACTTCAACTCTGTGACTCTATGTTGGGTCTACGCAACTTGTCAATTGAACGTGCGCATCGCCTTGGCAGGTTACCGGGAAAAAATTGTCCCTTAATAGCAAGCTTTTCTTCATACAAGCAGAAACAGCTGGTATTGGGTAACGCTAATAAGTTAAACAACAGCCAGGTTGCAAGATCTGAAGACTTTTCCGACGTAGTACGTTCGAAAAGAAAGCAGCTGGGCAATTTGGCGAAATCTCGTAGGAAAGATGGTGACAAAGTTAGCCTTCTGTATGGCACTTTGCTGTTCAATGGCACGAAGTACGTATGTTTATAATTAAGAGATAAAACAGGTTGTTTTCCTGAAGTGACGTCATTACTGTGAAAATGACAATGTTTCGTTTTTTGTGATTAACTGCCGAATATAAAAAATAAAGTTGATGAATTTAGCGCACTTATTGCTTTGATTTAGCCAACAATACTCTTAGGAACCGAGTCTTGGTTAAGTGATGAAATGGCAGACAGTGAGATGTTTCCAGGCAATTACACGTGCTATGGAAAAGACCGAAATTCCAGAGGTGGCGGAGTTTTCATACTAGTAGAAAAGAACCTTTCATCTGTCCAGCTGCCGCTTGGCCTGGCGGTCCCGACGTGGGAGTTGCCCGCTGCGCGCTAGAGCGCGTCCCGCAGGACCTGAATAAAGTTATTTCAATCAATCAATCAATCTGTCCAGCTGCCTGCTCAAGTCGGTGAATGTGACGCTATCTTTGTCAAATAACGCTTTCTAAAAAATGTGTTTTTACTGTATCTAGTTTTTATAGGACACCCGATTCATCGGTTGATATATTACGTCAATTCAGATATGCAGTAGAAATGATACAGGCCGATAACCTAGTGATAGGTGGTGACTTTAATCTCCCAAATGTCGTATGGAATGATCAAGGTTCGCTAATTTCTTATGTTGGTCGCTTGTGCCAAGAAATGTTGAATATGGTCAGTTTATTTGCGCTGTCTCAAATGGAGCCTGAATCGACAAGAGGAGATCATGTACTAGACCTGCTGTTCACAAACCAACCTCATTTGGTGATATCAACCGTAGTGGCTCCTGGCATTAGTGACCACAGTGTTGTAATCTCTGAAATGGAACTTAGCATGTAAAATGTGCTAGTAGTGTGCCGAAACGGGTGTATGACTATTCGAAAACTCAGTTAGATCAACTAAATCAGGTCTTGGATGCGTATTATGATGTTTTTGCAACAGATGCAGAGTATAAAAAAAACATGAATTGTGGGATTGCTTTAAAACCAAGCTGCTAGATCTTCGTGACCGTTTTATACCATCAGAATTACTAAATGAAATACAAAATAGAAGTAAGCCTTGGTTTTCGAAAGCGTTACGCAGTCTTACACAGAAAAGGCAAAGACTTTACCAGAATTTCCTTCCAGTACCATCAAGTGATAATTCAAAGAAACTAAAAGAAGTTACGAGTGAAATGAAGAAAGAAATTCGCTCAGCCAAGAATGCCTTTAGTGAATCTATACAGTTGAGAATTAAGGATGACCCCAAGCAATTCTGGAAACATGTGAAAGGAAATGGCAAAGAAACAACGGCTATTCCGTCAATCATAACAAAAGACAGTGTAGTTTCCGAAGATAAAGATAAGGCGGAACATTTCAATCAGTATTTTGCTTGTCTTTTCCACTGAGATGTCAAATAACAATTACGACCAGAGTGCACCACGTGACCAGATAGCCTCGGTGGGTGACATGGATGATGTTATCAGTACACGTGCCATAGAATTGTTCCTCTTAAAAATAAATGCTGGTAAAGATGGAGGACCTGACGGTTTGACAACATAAATATTTAAACTTTGCGCATGACCTATAGCTTGCTTTTTTGAAAATACTTTTTGAGAAATCTCTGGCGGAAGCTTCCCTGCCCAGCGATAGGAAGATTGGAGCAGTCGTTCCCGTCCATAAATCTGCTC
This sequence comes from Rhipicephalus appendiculatus, assembly GCA_030522465.1. Taxonomy (NCBI): domain Eukaryota; kingdom Metazoa; phylum Arthropoda; class Arachnida; order Ixodida; family Ixodidae; genus Rhipicephalus; species Rhipicephalus appendiculatus. The sequence continues at coordinate 9,604 of JALIZH010006952.1, forward strand.
CGCGAAGTTACGTGGGTAATTACAGTACAATTTATTTAACGTGTGTAGCATGCAAAGTGTTAGAGCATATTTTATATTCCAGTGTTGGTGCACATACAAATCACTATTCCCTATTAACGCGATAGCGTTAAAGAGCTCGTTTCGCAGAAATTCCGGCGTTGTGGTCGGCGTCGGTGCCAGCGTCGGCGTCGGCGGCGGCGTCGTTGGTTGTGAACGAAAAATCATCATCTTGTCCGTGACCGAAAAATCGAGAAAGATGCAAATAAAATAAGTAATAAAAAATTTCGGGTCCGAGTGAGGATCCAACCCAGGCCGTCTGCGTGGCAGGCAGGTGTTCTACCACAGAGCCACGCTTCTGCTTGGAATTACATTGAAAATAACTTCCTCTGCTTGGAAATGTAGTGAAAATAACCTTCATGCTTTACAAACGCACGCGTCCGGTATACAGGCGTCACAATACAACATGTTATATCGCAGTAATATTGCGTGGTACAAGCGTACATTGCCATCGGGCGTCAGAACATGGGAATATCATGACGAAAAACGTGGTTCAAAGCCAGCCACCCATTACAAAAAGCACACACGTTAATGCGCGTTTTTTAATCCATACCAACACGGCTTTAGAAAGAATTTTTCTTGTACAACACAATTAATTTAGTTCACTCATGATATCAGCAGTGCTCTTGACAAGCGACTATCTATCGGCTGTTTCTTTCTAGACTTCAGGAAGGCGTTCGACGCTGTGTCTCATTCTCTGTTAATTGAAAAATTGCATTCCTACAATATTAATACACAAGTTATTGCCTGGATTGTTGAATACCTTAAAATGTGCAAACAATACGTAGTTATGAACGGTTTTGAGTCATCAAAAAGGGACGTCACTTCTGGTGTCCCTCGGAGCTCAGTTTTGGGATCACTTTTGTTTCTTTTATTTATAAACGACATCGGGGAAGGAGTTATGTCACGTATGAGATTGTAAGCTGATGACTGCGTTTTATATAGGCCTATTACAAGTGAAGACGATTGTCGCGTTTTGCAATGTGACCTAAATCTCATCAGTCAGTGGTGCCGCAAGTGGGATATGACTTTAAATCTAGATAAGACTGTTTTCGTGTCATTTACCAAGAAAAAGAATGCACGTTTATTTCAGTATACGTTAGATAGTGTTCCCTTATCCCGAGTGCATGAATTTAAGTATCTTGGAGTATATTTTCCTCATGACTTAAAAATGACATCGCCATGTTGATCACATAGTCACCAGCGCAGGCAAGTCATTAGGCTTTTTTACGGCGTAATGCAATATCTTTCAATATGGCTACTGAAGAACTGCTGTTCAAGACGTTTGTGAGATCGATTTTAGAATATGCCAGCGAAATTCGTTACCCACAGATGGTAGGTGACAAGGAACGCATAGAAAAAGTACAAAATTTAGCTGCCAAGTTCGTGACTCAAAACTACACACTTATTTTTAGCGCTACCCAAGCGAAGGCGCTCCTGTAATGGGAGTCACTAGAAAATCGCAGGAAGAAACTTCGTTTAAAACTTTTTCATAATATCTTTCACTCAAAAGCTCGCATTGATCGGCAACAGTATATATTAGAACCTTATTATGTATCCACATGGGGCTATCATTCACATAAGGTGCGTGAAATGTTTTCCAATACAGAATCCTTCAGAATGTCGTTTTTTCCAAGAACAATATGGGAGTGGAATAGATTACCTGCTGCTGTAGTTAAGGAAATATCAAATGATACGTTTTATGCCTTGTTAATTTAGTGATTTATGACTTGTCGTTATGTGTTTCTTTGTATACTGGCTGTGTATGTTATTTTATTATATGTGAAGCATCTTATGGCGAAATTCAATCCGGTGGTGGTGGTGGTGGTGGTGGTAATATGCGGCGTGACCACCCTGACTACGCATGCGCAAACCCTCTCCACGCACCTCCTCCCCTACGCTCCCCCCTTTCTCTCCCTCTAGGCAGCCATCCCGCGGCGTTTACACACCCATTGCGCATGCGCGTCCCCTCCGCCTCTCTCCTCTCCTACGCTTCCCCCTCTCTCTCCTCTAGGCATCTCTGCCAGCGGCGTCTGCACCCCCACTGCGCATGCATGTCTCCTCCCCCTCTCTCTCCTCTCCTACGCTCCCCCTCATTCCAATAGGCATCCCTCCCGCGGCGTTTACAACCCCATTGCGCATGCGCGTCCCCTCCCCCCCTCTCTCCTCTCCTACGCCTCGCTCCCCCTCGTTCCCCCTCTCTCGCCTCGCAACGCCGACGCAGGCAGCGTCTGCTAGCGAGTTTTTTTATTGTAAAAAGCCGGCAGATCCCACGCATTGTGGGAATCGATGTAATGCGAAGCAGCCAGGAAGGATCAAATCATGCTTTACATAATTTGCATGCCATGTTTTACATGTTAGGACCTGCCATTTAGGTTCGTCATAGATTCACGTCGCGCAATGCTATTTTGGTGTATATCAAGCTAGAGAACTGGACGCCAGCGCGCCATCAGCGTGGCATGTAAATGGCGTTGTAGATGACATGCATGACAAGATTTTCATGTTACCACCTGCCACTTATGTTCATTATACAGTCATGTCACTCAATACCAAATTTGGTGCATATCAAGCTAAGGAAACGGCCGCGAGCGTGCCATGAGCGTGGAATTCAAGTCATGTCGCTCATGAAATGTCATTATTTCCATATTACCACTTGTCATTTATGTTCGCCATACAGTCATGTCACTCAATACCAAGTTTGTTGTATATCAAGCTAACGAAACGGCCGCGAGC
>JALIZH010006954.1:0-46298 GCA_030522465.1 Rhipicephalus appendiculatus
TGTTGTGGAACGCGCACACGCGTTGCCTTCCGCGGTCTCTCGGTTTGCGAAGCAGTCGAGCTACGCTCCGTCTGCGGCGGTTGATGTGAAATGAACTGCACGAAATCATCCACGCCAGTCCCGCTACAGTCCCGCTACTGACTCTCCTTAATGTAAACCATGAACCTATGTACAAAATATTCTCAGCCAGTTCTTTCTGAACGATGAGCGACGCAACTGGTGGAAGTGTGGCGTCGTCTGCCGGTGCTGCAAAACGAGCTGCCCGACCAAAGGCCCAATGCCGCCGCACCAGAATCCAGAGCTGCGCGACGCCGAAGCAGATGCAAAGCGCGGTTGCTGAGAAGACGCGGGAGTGCTTGCCGCCGAAGCTCAAGCTAGACAGCTGCGCTCAGAATTCGCATTAGGCAGTACTGTAATCGTCGATGAGTTTTTTTTTACAACGAAAGTGTTTTATGCAAGGGTTTACTAAAACTTCAAGTGACGTATTTCCGTCACAGATATGACGTTGTAAAATGTATACGGAAGAGATCACAAGGAAAAAGCTAGAAAAAAAACCCGGCAGGTCCCACGCACTGTGGGAATTGATGTAATGCGAAGCAGCCAGCAAAGAGGAAATAATACGGGTACATAATATGCATGTCACGATTTTACATGTTACGATCTGTCATTTATGTTCGTCATACAGGTCACGTCGCGATATACCAATTTTGGTGTATATCAAGCTAGCGTAACGTACGGAGCGCCATGAGCGCAGCATACCAAGTCATGTTACATGACATGTCATGATTTCCCTATTACCACTTATCATTTATGTTCTTGATACAATCACGTCGCTCAAAAGGACAGTTTGTACATTCCAAAGCTTGTGGCCATTCGACTGACTATGTCATCTCTTTTTTTTTTTTACACTCTCATTGGGATGACACACAAACGGAATGTGTGCGTGTTTTATTTTTTCCTTTTTTACCTCGAATCGCCAATCTGCCTCCGTTTAGCTTCGTATTCTCGCGCTTTGCGCATCGATGCGAACGCCATCCGCGTTCCAGCGTTTAAATTGACGGACACTTTGTAAATTCGAAAGTGTGTTCCTCGAACGCCTGCGCCCACTGAGACGGAGTCGGTCAGAATGAAACGCGATGCGCGCGTCTCCCCCTCCTTGCATGACTGGACATGCTGGGCACAGCGACGCTACGCAAGCAAAGCGTGAGCGCTGTTGAGTCCCGCGACCGGCGTCCGTTTGCGCGCCCCGGCGTCCACCTGGCACCGTGCCAGGGCACGGACGGACGGACAGACGTGAGCAGGAATAAATTAAAGACTTTCGCCTTAAATTTGGTTTATGTCAATAGCGAAACGGCCACGAGAGTGTCATGAGCGTGGCATGCAAGTCATGTTGCGTGGCATGTCATGATTTCCATATCATCTTTACGCTCGTCATACAATCGCGTTGCTCAATACCAAATTTGGTGTATCTCAAGCTAACGAAACGGCCGCGAGCACGCCATGAGCGTGGCATGCAAATCATGTCGCACATGACAAGTCATGATTTCCATATTACCACTTGTCATTTATGTTCGTCATACAGTCACGTCACTCAATACCAAATTGGTGTATATCAAGCTAACGAAACGGCCCCGCGAGCGTGCTATGAGCGTGGAATGCAAGTCATGTTACTCATGACATGTCATGATTTCCATATTACCACTAGTCATTTATGTTCGTCATACAGTCATGTCACTCAATACCAAATTTGGTGTATATCAAGCTAACGAAACGGCCGCGAGCGCGCTAATGAGCGTGGAATGCAAAGTCATGTCGCTCTGCGGAGTCATGATTTTCATATTACCACCTTGTCATTTATGTTCGTCATACAGTCATGTCACTCAATTCAAATTTGGTGTATATCAAGCTAACGAAAACGGCCTGCGAGCGCGCCATGACCGTGGCATGTAAATTGTACTTTTCATGACAAGTTAGTCATGATTTTCATGATATGACCAGCCATTTATGTTCGTCATACAGTCATGTTATGCCATACCAAATTTTGGTACAAATCCCATTAACGATACGGCCAGAGAGCACAAAGTCGTAGGCGGCTAGATAGATAGACAGATAGATAGATACGCTCAAAGTCGCCGAAGTTCGCCAAGAAATGCTTCGCATTTAAAGGTTCCGTAACCGGTAATCGAACCCACGACCCCCTCGCTCCGCAGCGCGTGGCGCTAAACGACTCGACCACGAAACGTACGTTCTTCGGCATAGTAACGGTGAGCTATATATACAATATTATTGCGATAGCAATTATATGGACACTCGCGGCTGGTTTTCGCCGTCGGCGTCGGCGTCGGCGTCCGCGTCGGCGTCATTTGCTGTATATGTATATGTATATATATAATCGGGCCCGCCCGTCGTTCGTGAGCGTGAAAAGACGCGAGGGGGGGGGGGGTCCCTCGAGCGACCTTCGATTTTACGAGCGGGGGCGCGCGCGTTATCTCCCCTTCTCGGCGGCCGACAGCGGGCGGGGGGGGGGGGGGGGCGACGTTCGATTTTACGAGCGCGGGCGCGGGCGCGGGCGCGCGCTTTATCTCCCCTTCTCATCTCCCCTTCTCGGCGGCCGGGCCGGCGTACCCTTCTACGTGCTGCGCTTTCAACGCGAAGAGAATTCTCTTAAACAAGCGTTTTCTAGAGTTGCGTGAGATCGGATCCAAAAAGAGTTAGCTGCCAGCCTCACTTCGTATAACATTACAATTTTTTGTTATCGCATTCATTGCTTCACCCTTGCGGTGAAACTGTGACTTTTTTTACCGTTTGCTGTATCTCAGAGCTCGGTAGCACTTAAGCGTGTTCGCGTAATCACTGGCGGAAGGGCGCGAAGTGCGCGAAGGGCGCGCTTTAAAGGTCTGTGCCCCTCTCGTTGGGATGCGCGCGCGCCTGTACTTCGTCCCTCGGGGTGTGGTCGCCCCTGCGCGCGCGCTTATCTCGTGAAAGTGGTGGTTTGTACGTCTTGTGCTTTGACCGCTAAGTTCGCAAGAAGTTACAGAGCGCACGAAGGTCACCTCGCTCTCTGAAATGGCCGCGTTTGCGAAAGGAGCGCGCTACTTAAACACAAAAAACTAATAACTGTGACCGTTGTTAGTTCGCGCTCGTCATGTGTGTACTTGTGCGTTTGTTTCATGAGTCTTTCTTCGTGTTTGACCTAGCGCGCTTCAAGTGTCGAGCTGTGAAAGTTGTTCGTTCGCGCTGGTCCTGTGGGTGTTCTTTTCGTGCGCCCTGTGTGCTAGAGGGGAGGGCTGGAAGTTTCGAACTTCTTGCCGTTCTTCGCGTGATATTCCAATGTGTTGCCATCGCATTCCTTGCTTCGTCCTTACGGCGAAACTGTGACTTTTGTATGTGCTTGTTGATGTTATCTTTGCGTGGGGTTCATGATATGCTGTGTCCAGGATTACGTTAAGTTCAGCTACCACAGCGGCTCATTCATGAACATGGACGTAAGTAGTCCGGATGGAGATATACCACTGTAGGCGCAAATGTGGCTGCATCCACGTGATACGTGGATGCCACACCAACATACATCGTACAAGCTCTCATATATCAATGCACAATAAATGCTCCGCTACCTCTGTGAGGACACGTTTCACTTTCGTGTTATACCGATTTCCATAACGGAGGGATCAGCCATGTTTCTTTAAGAGCCAAGCTCTTAAAGCTCGCGGTAAAACTTCGGGTGTACGTGAAAAGCCCTGCGCGCCATTGCTTATCACGCGCCATGCTTATCAGTCGCGCCCAAGGAGGTTGTACCCCCCCCACGGAGAGAGTCTGCACAGCCGCCGTGCCGAGTTTGCCCGCCGCGCGAGCCGGGTACGAGCCACGAAAAGCACGTGTATCTACCGGGGGCACCGCAGCCAGCTTTGCACGTTAGTTTTGGCGCTGGAGTTTGGATGGTCCGTGACTGGCTGTGGTTATACTCTACTTTGTCTACACCAAGGAATGACTTGGTATCAGCCAAGAAGGCCACGTTAGGCAACTAAGACCAACCAGCTTCGCTGTTTAAGCTTTACACGGCTAGGGCAAACTTCTCGCTTTTTTGTTCATAAGCTTGCAGCAAATGGGGGATTCTTAAACACCCCATATTTCTACACGAGCATGCTGTGGAAAAGCCAATGGCAGGCGACCCTAACCTTGACTCTGGTGTCTGGTAATGAATGGTTGCTCGTGTTCTATAACGTATTCAGAAGTCAGACCCCAACCCTTTCACATAGCTGTAGAAACTGCAAAAATCGGTATCCAGTACCCCCCTTTACATATGTGTGTGAGCCCCTTTATAAATGTTTTATAGCTAGACAAGTAAGAACGATCTATATTTATGCTTCACTCGGAGACAATATTTATCTATACCGTACATTCACTCGAGCATACGAGCAGCTGTCACAGATTATTTACACGACCTATCAGATAAAAAGCGTTTGGGCCACCTTTCAATGACGATTGAAAGTGCATCCGGGTGAGCATAAAAAATAACACAAATTTGTTTGGAGCGTATACAGGTCGATGCTCCACCATCTGTCTATCGTGATTTTTTGATTCCTGGAGCGAGCGACCCTCCCATCAAGGGTGACTACGAGCTTACGAGCTCGGAAACGCTCTTCCGGAAAAATTAAAAGTTTATTTCATTCATTAATTCATCGAAAGTATCAGCACTTCCTAAGTTGCGGACAAGAAGTCCGGGCATTTAAGTGTCGTTGACCTGGAAAAAATGGAAATGGTATTAAAAAATGTATTTCTCAGCAGCAGTATTGCTGGTGTGTTCTTCCCGCAATTTGTTTCCTGCGTGGAAATGACAAATTGGAACGCAGTTTGTTTTTCTCTTTTTCCGTTTGTACGTATGGTCTTGACTTAAGCCACTTTTAAAACAGACCGCTTTTGTTTGAGTGCCGTTAATACATCATTGCTGCCAGGTTATTGCTTCAGCCAATCAAAGTTAATTGAGATGCAATATAGAAAAAGGCAGAAAAAGGCACATTTTCATTCGCAGGAACCGACAGAAAAGCTATGAGCCTAGACATAACTACTGGTGGTTTCTTTAACTAATTTTGGCCCCAGGACTGCCAAGTCTAACAGCATAAACAAAGAATGAATATTATCACCGAGCCTTGATAGAGAAGATTCAATGTAGCAGGCAATGAGTTGTGCAAATAATTCACATGTAATATTGATGTTGTGGCTAAGAGGCACGTACACGGGGATTTCTCTCAGTTTACCATCAACGACGCAACAGAAAAAAAGCCGGCTCTTGCGGAACACTTTTTTACCTGAAGAGTTTCATGACCGAGTCCCAGCGTGCTATACACATGAAAAAAAAAAAAAAGAAAAAAACAAATTGTCCTAGAAAGGGTGAGAAAAAAAATTGGGGGGACTCTTAATCTTCGCCTTTAAGAGTTGAACGCGATAGCGATATCTTGTCCCGAGTGCCTACTTCAACCACGTAGTGCATACTTGCTACGCATGCATAGCATGTATGGTGCACCCACTACGTGGTGCTAAGGGAATACGCGCAGTAAGGTGTGTGCCGTTTGTAATGGGTGGCTGGCTTTAAACTACGAAATAGTTATGATATTCACATATTCTGACGCCCGATGGCAATGTACGCTTGTACGATGCAATATTCCTGGGATATTACATGTTATATTGCGTCGCCTATATAAAGGACGCTTGCGTTTGCGAAGCATGAAAGCTATTTTCACTTCATTTCCAAGCAGAGGAAGTTCTTTTCACTGTATTTCCAAGCAGAGGCGTGGCGGTGTGGTAGAACACCTGCTTGCCACGCAGACGACCTGGGTTCGATCCTCACTCGTACCCGGAAATTTTTATTATTTATTTTATTTGCATCTTTCTCGATTTTTCGGTCACGGACAAGATGATGATTTTTCGCTCACAACCAACGACGCCGACGCCGACACCGACGCCGGAATTTCTGCGAAACGAGCTCTTTAACGCTGTCTCGTTAAAACATGCCACCTGCCGCTGGTGTAGCGTTTATGGTGCTCATCTGCTGAACCGAAGGTCGGGGGTATCGAATCCTGGCCGTGGCGACCTCATTTCGTAGGAGATGCAATGCTAAAGGCTCGTGAGCTGAGATTTAGGTGCACATTGAAAATTACCAGAAGCCTCCACCACGGTCTGCAGAACAATAATATCGTGCTTTTGGAATGTAAAACGCTAACAATCATTTTAGGTTTTATTGCAATAACTCAACTTACGAACGTCATGTGAGATTGCATTTAAATCTACTCTCAAACTCCACATTCCACGACGTGATATACACTCGTAATTTGCTGCAACTTTCAGTAGTAGAAAGGGAGGCACGCAAGCTTTTCTGATGTTTCTAATACGTCTGAACCCCACCAGTTACTCAAGCGTGAAGAAATGAACCGAATAAAAAGTGTTTTATTGCGATAGAAATTATTTGGACAGTCTTGACGGGTTTTTGCCGTCGCCGTCGCCGTCATTTCGCGTATAAAGTCCAAATTGATAGATCCCCCCAGCGCATCGTACGTTCCACCCGCGGGTAACAGCTCGGGAGCGGGGGGCGACAAATGCGGCTGAAGCGGACATCAAACGAGCCGGCCCATCTCCGTTGCTCCGAGGCGTATGCGATAAGATCTCCCCGCCTGTTCGACCAGAGAGGAAACGCCCCGCGCGTTTTTAACAAGCGCGGAAAGACGCGATAGGGGGGGGGGGGGGGAGGGTCCCTCATGCAGCCACTGCGACCTTTGGTTTTACAAGCGCGGTCGTCGCTCGCGCACACGTTATCTCGCAATCTCAGCAGCCGACAGCGGGCGGCGAACAGTGTCCCTGGAGCGGCCGTATGCTCTTAAAGAAGTATTTTGTAGAGTTGCGTGAGATCCGATCCAAAAAGAGTTAGCTGCCAGCCTCAGTTCGAATGACATTAGAATTTGTTGCTATCGCATTCATTGCTTCACCATTGCGGTGAAACAGTGACTTTTTTAGTCTAACCATTAGTCAGACAACCACACGAGGCAAAAATAACGTACATATATCCTTCGAGTACCCTTCATAACCCGCTGCACAGCTTCGGAAATATTATTTAGTTCTACACTTTCACAAGTAGGCACGAAACACCGAGTAGCCAAGCTAGCCAAGTCAGTCTGTTATATCAGCCGGAGCTTTGTTTACGTAAAGATGACTTGCCTTTTTCTAATAATATCAAGCCTATATGCTTACACACCTTCCTTGCCAGAAATGTCGAAATAAACGGCTATACTATTTCAAGGCAGACAAAAGCTTTCTGTCGGCAAAATATGTGTCACCAATGTACAGGGTGCCCTGAGCTATCTAGCCAGAGCTTAAATTATACCGACAAACTCTATGACCATCAACGAAATGTATGTTGCTGACTACTGCATGCAGTAAGTCGCCTTATATTTTCTGTTTTGCTTAAGTGCTTAACTCTTTCAACCCTCAAAAATTTTTTTCTTGTTGATTTGACGTTACTAAATCCTCCAGGGAAAGAAACTAACGTATTCTGAGTACCCCACTAGTATATAAAAAATGGCGTCATGCCCTATATATAGGACACCATGCTGGTTGTGAAGTGAAACATGGTGAATTTGAAATATTTCTATTTATCTGTTCCCTGTTAAGACGCGCAATTGTTGCAAAGCGAGCATGTAGCAACCATATATTAGTTGTAGTGTCTAAAACGTCCCAAAGCAAGTTTTTGCGCTTATGATACACAGCTTCTCATTGTACTTGAATCGCTATTGTCTAATAATTGGACGCTTTCTAACATCATAAAACATCACCGAATCCTGCTTTAATGCGCCAAAATGATTTCAGTTCATGACTACAAGGGTAGAGTAGAGTAGAGTAGATCCTTGAAACTGTGGCACACATCCACGCTGGGGGATTGGCCAAGAGCCGAATAGTTTTTAAAAGACAATTCTTTGATGAGAGGTCAAATTTTGTCGATTTAGAATGAAGAAAAAAAAAGAAACAAAAGAAGTTATGAGTAGTATACTATGCCAGAACAGAATATAAGCAATGAGGCGGAGAACAAGAATAAAAATAAAGTAATTTAGAAAAGTAGACAACGGAAGTAAAGATAGATTTAAGCAGCTAAATCTCTTTGAACCTTTAACAAACTCCTGCAGGGCACTGACAATCTTCCCGTCACTGTATCCATGGGACAAAGCCCCGAAAGAAAGTATATTTGATTCATTTAAATCTAATCTAAGGAGTCAGAAAATGGCACCTAAAGTCATTTGCTCAAGGTAGAGTATCTAAAAAAGTTGATTGCTGGGCTAGTTGGCAGTGCAAACCTGTTGCATAACTGTTGCACAACTGGTGTATAACTGGTACATGGTTCTATAACTGTTGGGAAACTAGTTGGTGGTGCATAACAAAAAATAAATACGAAAGAAGATAAGGGTGCACATATGGTAGCCCTGGTATATGGTAGCACATATGGTATATGTACTGCTAGATTTTTTGGACACAGCCATTCTGGGAGGAAGCAGTAACGCTTCTTCGAAACTTGCCTTGGAAGCTTATTTTATCAAAAAGAACACAGATTGTTGCATAAGTGAACCGTCGGTCGCTTTGCTGGACCCCGAGCGTTAGGCTAATTTATGCGCAACCGCCTCCGATATACATGTGTTGGTTTATTGGTTTTTGTGAGACAACAGTTCTAAGACTACAGTTGTGAGACGACAGTTGTGAGAGAACAGTCGTGAGTAGCGGGTGTCTTAGTCTTCGTTCTTTTGGTAATCGGTTTTATTTTGCGCTAATATGTCTCAGCAAGTCATGTACAGTATCTACTACGGGAAATGATAGAATGCTTTGTTGTCTCATGTACTCCGCAAATATAACAATTAGGGGAAGCTGCCACACCAGCTCTGTGTAAATAAAAATTTAGATATCGGGTCTGATAACGTAGCTTAGCGCTGGTGACCTCAATTGCTCGTGTTTGACGTATTTTACTATTCAAATGATAAATGAAGTGCTGGAATTCTAATGTGGCCGTTATTGACGGTGCAGGAAATTCATCTCACATCATTTTCATCCTTAATCTAGCGCGTATAATGAATTTAGATGCCAGCAATATCTGAATAATCGCCCCATTAAGAGATGTATTTGCTAGCGCATCTGCCATTCCATTCATAAATAGGCCCTTACGCCCTAGAACCCAAACCACCTTGATCACATTTATATGCGGCCAATGATTTGAAAGCACTCAGGCCATGCAAGTCCTCATTTGCAGTGACGGGGGAACATCTTTTGAAACAAGTAAACTGGGCAATTTCACTTAGAAAATTGTAGATCGGTTTGCAAAATGTCCGATAAGACCGTTTCTAACTGCCTATCAAGTTTTATTTTTTTCGGCTTTCTACAGATGCACGCGAAATACAGAAATATACCGCGTGACTTGCCCGCTTGCGTTGCGTATAAATTACGTAACGTATAAATTATACATGACGCACTTAAAACGTTGAAAATCTTGACGAATGCATGTGGAAACCACATACACGATGCGTTATGATCAAGTTGGATTGACTCGAAAAAACGACTTTTTTTATCACGTGATCCGAAGCTTATTGATTTATTTATTTGTTACCTTACGTATTCTCGAAAAATGAGAGTCACGAATATGGCCCAGTCTACGCTTTGGCTGCGTTTGGTTTTAGCTTGCGCAGTATAAACCGCCCCACTTCTTTTTTGTGTTTGGTACTTTTCCATCAAAGGCCTCACTAATGGTAGCGCACGTTGGCGTCTTGCGTATTCGATTTATTTTATTACCTAAAGTTCAATCAGACCAAAGAAAATTTTAACACACCTGCATACTTCAATTCTTGTTCCGTATGATTAATGTCGTAAATATTGGTGATTTTCCCACATAGTTCATTCAGCCTTTACTTCTGATACTGGGATTTTTGCGTATACGCTTGTGTGTGTGTTTTTTTTTTACATAGTGCGAATGCGGGCCAAATGCCCTGGTGGGATGCTTAGTTGAAGAGAGATGCGAGGTTTCGTACTTCCTTGCTGACCTTTGCGTTGATGACGTAAAGTAAGCAGCCCTTTTAGTTACCTCTCTTCTTTCTAGGGGCTGCCCTGCGCAGCGGTGGTTTGGAGTTCACGCTTGACTCACGCTATGATTCCGCTTGCCATTCAAAAACCTCATCGATACTACAGCCATCTCCCATGCGTAAGCCGCTGACGCATGCGATGATTAATCTTGAGAAATAACTCTTGTAAAATATGGGGGGCGTGTATATGATGGCCAGGAGAAGGAAACAAAACAGGAAGTTTTGCGTGAAGGGCAGCTGCGTCAACTGTATTACTTACATAAATGTAATGAAAAGCTACCCAGTGTGCACTGCGCTGTGTACTTTAGAAAAAAAAGTCACAGTTTCACCGCAAGGGTGAAGCAATGAATGCGATAGCAAAAAATTGTAATGTTATACGAAGTGAGGCTGGCAGCTAACTCTTTTTGGATCCGATCTCACGCAACTCTAGAAAACGCTTGTTTAAGAGAATTCTCTTCGCGTTGAGAGCGCAGCACGTAGAAGGGTACGCCGGCCCGGCCGCCGAGAAGGGGAGATGAGAAGGGGAGATAAAGCGCGCGCCCGCGCCCGCGCTCGTAAAATCGAACGTCGCCCCCCCCCCCCCCCGCCCGCTGTCGGCCGCCGAGAAGGGGAGATAACGCGCGCGCCCCCCGCTCGTAAAATCGAAGGTCGCTCGAGGGACCCCCCCCCCCCCCCCCCTCGCGTCTTTTCACGCTCACGAACGACGGGCGGGCCCGGTTATATATATACATATACATATACGGCAAATGACGCCGACGCCGACGCTGACGCCGACGCCGACGGCGAAAACCAGCCGCGAGTGTCCATATAATTGCTATCGCAATAATAATCTCCATATCGACACGTCAGCCTTGCACATTAGAAGCGTTATTGTGCGGTAGAAAATAGGCTATCGCAAAGCAAATGCATTCGACGCAGTCTACAATGATTTAGCAGAGAATTCTCAGCCTAAAGTAGGCAATATCTAAAGACTGCTGGACTGGTGAAGGTGTGAAGTTCACCAACCATTTGTGTATTTCCCAACATTTGTCAATTGATGAAGATACCACGCATGCTCATATAATTTTTGACTTGCTAACATCGTAGGTAATGAAACCGCATCCGATTTGCAAATGTTGTTCATGTGACATGTCCTCAAGATGCTTATGTGATGCCTCGTGCTTCCTTTTGCAGAGTATTTTACTGCAGAGCGTAGGCTTGGAACGTCACTGAAATAACCGTGTGCAGAAATGTGTGAAGTGTGCGACGAGGTTTATTGAGTAGGTTTATTGATTCGACGACACCATGTATTGATGAAGAATGACCGCACAATCAAACACTGCAAGGCCCGCAAACTTTCTAGGCTCTCGGGGACCGAATCACCGGTCTTTGTCGTCCTCTTGAGCGGGCGATTACCCATTGGTGAATCTGCTCCGTTATAAGTGTATCTATGATTCAGTCTTGTGCGCGTTGTCACCTAATAACATTAGATAGTTTTAAAATCGGGAACCCATGAAACTGTGTCCGCAATTTGCGTTAGGTAGGCTGCTCTTGCGTTCGGAGGAGCAGCCAAGCTTGAGAGTTCAGTGAAACGCAGGAGGCCACGTGGCGCCACCCATGGCGAACTTAAAACTACGCAAGATACGGGCCACACTGTGTCGCGGCCCGCGCTGTGTGTTTGCGTCGTCTCGCTGGCGACGCAAGATGCATTGGGGGGTCCGCGCTGGTAATCGATTTTTGGGTCTTGGGCCAACGCGAGCGCAAGAGCACAAGAGTGACTTGGGTCTGCACTTGGTGTCCGCTACGAAGCTCCGCCGTGCGTTGCTACCCCGCACCTCCACCGAAATCCTACGGGAAGGCACAGAGGGAAACAAGGCGTATTTACAATATATTTACACTACGCCCAAGCGTAGGCCAAGATGGAGGAGATGAGCGCGCCCTACACACAAAAATCACGTCTTCTTCCTTGGTGCCTCTCTTCCTGCTTTAGCGTGCAATGGTCTTATAACAATATATACAGGACGGAAAGTCATGTGCGGGCCGCGGGACTCTGAAAAATGGTCTGCGGGCCGTATGCGGCCCGTTGGGCCGCGTGTTTGAGACCCCTGACTTATGTGAACTTAATATCTTGCAGAACTAACTGAGCACAGTTATATATGCATATTAGAAATTCTAAGCTACCGGTCACCCCGCATTCCCACATTTGCAGGCTAGTTTACATGGAATGAAAGCCGATTACACCACTAGGTTATCGGCCACCTTTCAATAAATAATAATACTATCTGGGGTTTTACGCCCGGAAACCCCGATATGATTATGAGAGACGTTGTAGTGGAGGGCTCCGGAAATTTTGACCATCTGGTGTTCTTTAGCGTGCACAGACATCGCTCAGTACACGGGCCTCTACCATTTCGCCTCCACTGAAATGCGACCGCAGCGGCCGGGATCGTACCCGCGATCTTCGGGTCAGCAGCCGAGCACCGTAGACACTGATTCATCGCGGAGGACTGGCCATCTTTCAGACTATTGGTGTAGGAGTATTAACTTACCTCCGCGTCGCCAACTACAAGTAGTTCGAGTTGGCGAAGGAGTACGAACTCTGGCTGTGATGTACCACTGCAGCTAAAATATATTGATAATATAATAATTGGGGTTTTACGCCAAAAACCACATATGATTATCCGGGATGCCATGGTAGAGGGCTCAGGAAATTTTAACCATCTGGTGTTCTTTAACGAGCGATTAAATCTAAGTAAACGGGCCTCAGTCATTTCGACTCCATCGAAATGTGGCCGCTGCGGACGGGATTGAATCTCCCGACCATCGGGTCAGCAGTCGAGCCCCATAACCACAAGTTTGTCGTGGCAGGTCTAAAACAATCGGTCACGATTGAACGATGCCACTATATCTCGAACAACAACAGAAGAAGTACTTCCGAAGCTTGCTTTATGCAGATGAGTTAAGGCAGCCCTAGTTTACGGCCAGATGCGCTGCGATTTAATTGTCTAACGGGCTGGTGTCAAGACCTGAGTGTGCTGTAACACCGACAGTAAGGTGACTCAAACTTGATCCCCTCAAACCTTGTCCCCTGGAAGACTATGTCATTCACACGCTAGCTATTCCTTGCGTTTCAGTAGCTTTTCTATAGTCGGTGACAAGCTAAGAATAAAAAGTAAAGTGTACCACTATCCATTTGTGTTATGCGCGTCCAACCAGAGGTGCCCTTTGCTATGACGTAATGGTTAGGACGAACAATAAAAAAATTCAACTCTTATCCACACGCATACACAACATCATCCTCGCTGGTCGTCATTCTATGCAGTTGAAGTTTGTGATTGTGCCGCGTTGGACGTGCACCGAAGGGGCAGCAGCTCGGAGTGTTCTGCAACGCTTTATCGCGTTCCGTCATTCCCGCAGAGTGAAGTAGCAACACGGTGGAAGCATGACAAATAAGGGCAATGCGGGCTTGTGGGCGAAGCCTATATTTATTCTTAGGCTGTCACGGACTATAAATTGTTGTTTCTTCGCTTGTTTCCGACGAGTTATTGCTGGCATATGTCTCGATTCGGTCAATGTGCATTGCTGCTGGATGAGAGAAGTGAAACAGCCGTTCAAGAGCACATCTGTTGTGCCGTATATTCAATAGATGGCATGTGAGAATCATTGTTTACAATGTCATGGAATTGTAGGACAATATGGCCTGTTAGTGAACAGAGTCAGGAAAGATTCACTTTTGAAAGGCTTTTCCGTGATGACATGCTCGTCGCCTGGCACTTTTATTCACGTTCAGGCTGTTGCAATGCTTTATTCATCGAGACATATGCAGGCGCATTTCAACATATTTCTGAACTTTGCCGGACGAGAAAAAGCTGCCTCCGCCGAAGCAAAGTATGTTGACAGTGCTATGGAATGGAGTACGCATGGAATTGAGTATGCCGTCCATTTCCTCTACATTTGACATAGCACGTCAGGGTTAGCGGTCCGGTTTTTTGACGGTAATTATCCGTATATTTTAGCCATTTTTCATGCTCTGTCCTTTGCGTCAGAAACAACACCTGGAAAGAAACCCTAAACGCCACTAGCCCAAGAGCAAGTTCTCTTGCCACTCGTATCTTTTTAATACAAGAAGAACGCTTTCATGCAACTGGTGACATATCCTGCTTTTACACGAATCTTTAAATGTTAAACAGACAGGGCGTGCAAACAGGGACAGAAGAGATAATGGCATCTTGAATTCTCTCTTGTGTCCGTGTTTGCACGCCTTGACTGTTTAAGATGAATACCTACAAACTAGCTCACCTCTCTGTCATTCTAAGCTACATCCTTGAATCTCTGTTCTTGGAATGGATAGAATCCGCCTTTGGATGGATGGATGGATGCTATGAGCGTCCCCTTTATAACGGGGCGGTGACATGTCTGCCACCAGGCTCGAAAAAGAAACTTTCTTTTTATGTTGGCCTAATGCCTTATCTACATTGATTAAATCTATGTTATTATAGCAAAGAAAAATATAAATTCACGGTCCATCTCTTTGCCTCTTGAGGCAGAATGACCTTATTTTTCCCCAAGTTCTTTGTATGTATGTATTCTTCATTTTTGTCCTTTATCTCTACTTTTCTGCCACCAATACTCTAACCGTCTCTTACTTATTTCTATCGCGGACGTGTTCGGCTTTTCATTGTTGTCCCTAAAACCCAAGGCTTCATGTAGACTCGTGCCCACACGTACATCTGGGTGGATATCGCCACATTCAATCAGTACATGTTCCATCGTTTCCTTAGTTCCCCCCACAGCATGTACATTGTTCTTCTTCGTTACAGAATCTCGCTTTATAGCTACGCGTTCTAAGGCAACCCGACCTTGCTTCAAACAGTAAAGCGCTTCCCCTTGAATTATCATAAAACCTCTCCCTCCTTATTTCGTTTTTTCCCTTTCGGTAGTCACTGAGAGCCGGCTTCTTTTCCATCGCTGTCATCCAATAAGTCCTCTCCGTCTCTCTTACTTTTCGCTTAATGCTCCTTGTTGCCATGTCGCCCACAATGCTAGCCGTATATTTACTGGTGAGCCTCCTAGTTCTTTTTCTCCACTGCGTGTCGACGCTTTTTCTATACAAATACCTGAAAACCTTCCCTGCCCATCTACTCTCCTTCATTTTCCGCAGCCTCTCTTCAAATCTAATTTTGCTCTGAGCTTCCCTCACTTCAAAACCTGTCCATCCCATATCACCCTTTACAGCCTCATTTGTCGTCTTCCCGTGAGCGCCCAACGCGAGGCGTCCCACAGTCCTTTGATTTACATCCATTCCTGATTGCACCTCTGACTTCATGCACACCACTGAGTTCCCAAATGTAAGCCCCGGAACCATCACACCCTTCCACAGCCCTCGAAGCACCTCGTACCTATTGTATCCCCATAACGCTCTGTGCTTCATGATTGCAGCATTCCTCTTTCCCTTTGTTACCGATGCTTTCTCTTGTACCTCCATATATCTATCCCCCCTCATTTACCCACACTCCGAGGTACTTGTACTCGCTTACCCTCGGTATTTCTTGGCCCTGTATTAAGACCGCATGGTCTTCGTGATCATTGAATACCATCAATCCACATTTTGTTGCACTAAAACCTAGTCCTAGAGCCTCGCCTTCCCTTCCGCATATATCTGCCAGCCGCTGTATATCATCTTGACTGTCCGCAAATAAGACAATATCGTCAGCATAAAATAGACCTGGAAGCTTCCGCTCAACCATCGCGCCTGCCTGTTTGTGTGACAGATTAAATCCAATGTTGCTACCTTCTAGCGCTTTTTCCATCCTCACCATGTACAGCATGAATAACAGCGGGGACAAAGGACATCCCTGTCTCAGCCCCTTGCTAATGTCAACGCTGTCCTTGCTGCTTATTCCTTCCCATTCCACACAAACTGTATTTTCTCGGTATATTTCCCTCAAAAGCTGTATACAGTCGTCACCTATGCCCACTTCCTTCAATATATCCCACAAAATTTCCTGATTAACGTTGTCATATGCCCCGGTGATGTCTAGATAAGCTACGTATAAGGGCCTGTTTTCTATTTTTGATATTTCTATACACTGTGTAAGAACAAACAGATTATCGTCTAACCGCCTGTCGATTCGGAATCCATTCTGGAGTTCTCCCAAAATATCATTTTGCTCTACCCACGTTTCTATTTTTAATTTTAATGCCTGCATCGCCAACCGGTATAGCACCGATGTAATGGTTAGCGGTCTATACGAGCGAATGTTATCATTTTCTCCCCTGTCTTTATAGATTAAGTTCATTCTACTTTTTCGCCAACTGTCTGGTATTTCCCTCTCCTGTAAGCACTTTTCTACGGCTTTCAGCAGTGCTTCTTTAGTGCTATGTCCTAGTTCGTTAATGAGGCTGACTGGAACCCCATCTAAGCCCGGTGTAGTGCGCTTAGGAATTTTTCCTTCGGCCTTCTTCCAATTTAAATTCTCAAGTACTACATCTTCCTCGGTTGTACTCTTGCATACTTTTACTCACCGGGGGAATCCCCTGGGCGACCTTTTTTAAACGAATCGGCTGTTACCTTTCGGATGTAACCTAGCGCTTCATACCCTTCCAATTGATTTCCTTCTTCATCTACCATATGTTGTTGCATTGTGACAGACTTCCTACCTAGCGCTTTTAGGGGGCTCCGAAATATCCTAGGCGCGGCCTTCTTCTTTTCGCGAATCTCTGTCATCCAGCGTTCACTTTCGCCTTTAATTTTTGCCTCGACTAATTTCTGCACAATGGATTTTTGCTCTAAATATATTTCCCATACTTGGTTGACTTCATCCTGTGGCCGCTTCTCCTTTTTTGCCTGTCTGTGCTGCCGTGATGCCTCACGTCGCTTCTCGATCGCATCCCGGATTTCTTTGTTCCACCAACTTTTTGGCTTTCTCTTTCCTTTCCAAGAAATAGTTTTCTTCTCTTTTTCTATTTCTTTCGTGATTACATGTAGCAGCTCACCATACTTCCAGTCTTTGCCTGGCAGTTTGTCTACTTCTTCTTCGACTCTTGCGGCTATATTAGTTATTTGTTTCTCATTTAAATATGAGCTGCCAATGTTTAATTCTAGGTTCTTATTTTCAGTTTTATATCCCATTTGTAATGTTATGCGGTTTATGATCACTACCCAAGCTGTTAATGTATTCCTCGTCTATTCTCATCTCTCTAAGTTTGTCATAGATTCCTCCTGTCATGAGACAATAATCAATGCTCGATTGCCTGTTTCCGACTTCCCACGTGATCTGTCCCTCACACTTAGGCCCCGCGTTAACTATTTCAAGACTATGTTGCTCGCAGAGATCTAGCAATAACTTGCCATTGGAGTCTGAATATCCGTCAAGGTCATGTATGTGAGCATTCATGTCCCCTAGAAGGATTATTTCGGCATCATGACCAAATTCTTTAATATCGGTGCTTATGCATTTCACTCTCTCCAGATTCTTTTCTCTGCAGTTATTCCCCGTCCACAAGTAAGCTACACCTAGCCACGTTTTCTTTCCACCTACTGTGCCCGAAACCCACAGGTGCTCTGAACACGTTTGCTTCACTCTATCCCATTTTGCTCTGCTATGAATTAGCATTCCAACACCCCCCACCTCTCCTTTCTGATATGATCCTGTTGCATCCTTCCCAAATATAATTGTCAATATGTGGTGGCTCTTCCAAGTCTCTAAGGCGTGTTTCTGTAACCGCATAAACACCTATCTGTTCCTTGTTTAACTGTCCCTCAATGTCTAACCATTTTGCCTTTTTTCCGCCACCCTGCATGTTAATGTAACCAATTGCGACACGCGCCTTCTCCCTTCTTTTACCTTTTCTCTGGTTTTTCGCTATACTACCTGTCACAGAGTCCCCCCTGGTTGTTGTCCTCATTACACGCTACCCTGGACACCGAAGGGCCCGCGTGCCCCCCCCAAAAAAGCTACTGCGCGTCCTGCAAGTCGCCAACCCACCTCATGACCAAGCCTCCCATTGAAGTGTATTCCGTCTCTTCGAAAACCACCCAACCTGTGCACCTCTCTGTTTATTTCCACTACCTCGATGCCTTTCTCTCGACTCATCTGCCATATCTCTTTGTTTGCGTCGACAACCGCTCTTTGCAGGTTGCCGTCACGCACCGGTACCTCCGGTATTGTGCATACCACTATCTGCACCTGAGGGGAAATGGCGCGCATGTCATCGACCCCTTTCGCCAATGTGGTCGCTAGTTCGGCTGATTCTTCATTCAAGACGTCGTTTAGACCTTCCGCTATTATCACGAGGTTACGTTCATTAGCTTTAGTTGCGAGTTCTGCGCTAGCTTGTCTCATCACTGATCCCAGCCTACGTCCCGGGAACGTCCCTATTAAAACTCGTTTGTCGCCTCTCACCCTTTCCTTGACTGCTTCTGCGCATCTAGCTAAATTCGAGTCCCCGGCCATTATCACGTGCTCCGACTTTTCTGCTGGACTGTCCCGCAGCTGGCCACTGCCTCAGTCACCAGCTCGCGCAACCGCCGCTGTTTTGCTCCCTCCCCTCCCCAAAACCACCTCGCGGAAACTGGGTCCTGTGACCCCTGCACCTGTCTCCCCCCTTCGCGTCTCCCACTATGGGGGTTGATGCCCCCCCTGTTCCCGCCGTCGCTTGCTTCCTTGTTCACCATGACTGCCTTCGCTAACCCTTCCTCAGCTGACTTAAGCCTTTCTCCCATAGCCATCGTTTTTTCTCGCTCTGTCGCCAACGCATTCTCCAGCTCGGCGATTTTTACCATGAGCTTATTCTGGACAGTACGGAAATAATGGAATCATTATTTGCATTTTCGCCTCTAACTCACATTGCTTACACTTGGCGTCAGCTTGTTCTGCCTTGTCATCCTCTATTTTCCATCCCATTCCGCACCCTCAACACGTACTTTACGGTCTTTTTGACCATGGCTAGATCGTTCACACTTCATGATTACATGCACTCAAAGCCAAAAGGTCCCACAAAACTCCGCCAGCACTTGTGTACCCTTCAGCCACGTGGTGGCCGAAAAAAAAAAAAGCCAGGCGACTGTCACACAAGAAACAGTACAAAGTTGTAACCCCAATTAAGCTTCAATCTAGTGGCTTATGTACTCATAAACTAATAAAAGCAAGCTCGAATCATGCAGAAAAAACTTATCTGTCGCTGTCATTCCGGAGCCCACGAAAAACACGTCCGACCTCTAGCGACACTAGCCGCTACTTTTGCATGTCTGTGCGGCGCCCTCTCGCGGACTCTTCAAGAAACAAACCGTGGGGCACCGTGCGCGTCTGCTGCCTCTGCCACCACTGCCACTGCTGCTGCATAGCACAAAGGTTGGCAGCAGCACATGTGTTGATATCCCCGTCTGAGGGTTTTGTTGTGGCATGGAACCATCTGGGAATATTTATATACCCGGCGGCTTTTTTTCTGTGACCAACGGGTGGACGAAAAGGCCAGAATTAATGAAAATGATGAGTAAGAAGCAGTTGAATGTCTTCATGGCAGCAAGTGGTTCGCAATGCTCCCGGCAAACCACAGAAGCGCAGAAATTTTTGCAATGAGGGTACGTGCGCAGCCTCATGTTTAAGGAGTTGACTTCCGCGTCCACGTGCGGACTTCCGAGAAGCATTTGCCTCCCGTCAATGAAGGCTGGCTGCTACATTGTGCATGCAGTCGTGAGGAAGACCACATGCGATGTAGTGGCATGTCACTGCCTCTGCGCAGCCGCGTGAATATATCTTTTGTTTATTGTGGCATTCATACTAATCATATGAACTACCGGGCCTCTGCTTCGGCCGTTTCGTGCCGTCGTTGCATCAACGTTTTACTACGGGAGCGGGGAGCAATGATTTTACTGAATGGCATGCTTCGAAGTGTATGTCGCGAGTACCTCGCGTCTGGGCCACAGTGTTTGCTGGCCTGCAGATTGACATTGAGAGAACGTGATCCTATTATACATGCGTTACATGAGTCCTCCGCGGTCGAGCTGTGGTTAAGGTGCTTGGCTGCTGACCCAACGGTCGCGGGTTAGATCCCGGCCGCGGCGGTCGCATTTTGATAGCGGCGAAATGGTAGAGGCCCGTGTGCTGTACGATGTCAGTGCTCGTTAAAGAACACCAGATGGTCGAAATTTCCGGAGCCCTCCGCTACGGCGTCTCATAATCATATCGTGGTTTTGGGACGTAAAACCCCAGACATTATTATTATGCATTACATGATTTCAGCATACCAGAACAGCTGGCGCCGATCGAACGCGGTACGCAGAACCTTTCTTGAGCTATGTACTTTTGCCAGTGTCGCTTAAAAGAAATTGGGGTGCCTAGGCGAGCCTGCAATATCTGTGGACATCGCACTACGTCGACCGAAAAAAAAAAAGGCACGCACGTGGAAACTTGATTCATGAATCTGTGCGCAGCAGTCACGTCAATAGTGAACACAGGGGGGATTTCTTTTTTTTCCGTTTTCGCCGAACAGCGAATGGGCTTTGACAACAGAAATGAACCGTTGAAAGTCGGTGAATGACAGGCGACGAATGGGCACCCTTTCGCATTCATTACGTTCTGGTGGACGATTTACAGCGACTGTTTTGTGACATATAGAAGACGTCAAAGTAAACAACAGCGTAGTTACGTTCAGGCAGAAGCGTACCAAGGCGCAATTAACCATACTTTGCTGTTATCGTCATTCGAAAACAAATAGAGAAAATATGTCGTACAAAGGAAAGCCGTAGCTCAAGCTTCGTCACTACTGAACTGCTGTGCGACGAGACAGACACAAAGCGCACACTTATTCCGCGCCCTGCAGGAAACGTGTCATGTTCATCGCGTATAACATTTAGTTAGCACACACAGCGTTAACGAACTTGCTTTTCGCACTGTTTTGCAGAATCCAAAGGCTGCCACGAACTGCCGTCTTCATTTTGGCGCCTCACAGCACTGATCGTGCCATGCTTCACGGAGCTGATGATCGCGTTTCACCGATGGGAAGTGGAAAAAATGAATGTTGCTGCTGGCCACACCTCACGATGTGCATCCATATGCGGCATTAGTTGCCGGCATCGAGCTAACAGAACCAGATATATGGTGGTGATGGTTGTGGTTCGAAGAAGGAAAAGGCGACCTAATTTCTGCAGCCCAGTCGGGAGCACGGCGCAGCACCTCAGATATATAGATAAATATATTTGTTGTGCCACCCGCACGTGCCACACTACTCTCACCATCAATGCCGCCGGGGAAAAAGAGGCGGCGTCTGCAACGGCGCCCCACAGATCGTTTCCCAGAGTCGCCACCAGGTGGCCGCGCATGCGCTGTAGAGCTAGCAGTGCGGCTAGCAGTGTGGGCGACATGGCAACAAGGAGCATTAAGCGAAAAGTCAGAGAGGCGGAGAGGACTTATTGGATGGCAGCGATGGAAAAGAAGCCGGCTCTCAGTGACTACCGAAAGGGAAAAAACGAAATAAGGAGGGAGAGGTTTTATGATAATTCAAGGGGAAGCGCTTTACTGTTTGAAGCAAGGTCGGGTTGCCTTAGAACGCGTAGCTATAAAGCGAGATTCTGTAACGAAGAAGAACAATGTACATGCTGTGGGGGAACTAAGGAAACGATGGAACATGTACTGATTGAATGTGGCGATATCCACCCGAGATATACGTGTGGGCACGAGTCTACATGAAGCCTTGGGTTTTAGGGACAACAATGGAAAAGCTGAACACGTCCTCGATAGAAATAAGTAAGAGACGGTTAGAGTATTGGTGGCAGAAAAGTAGAGATAAAGGACAAAAATGAAGAATACATACATACAAAGAACTTGGGGAAAAATAAGGTCATTCTGCCTCAAGAGGCAAAGAGATGGACCGTGAATTTATATTTTTCTTTGCTATAATAACATAGATTTAATCAATGTAGATAAGGCATTAGGACCAACATAAAAAGAAAGTTTTTTCGAGCCTGGTGGAAGACATGTCACCGCCCCGTTATAAAGGGGACGCTCATAGCATCCATCCATCCATCGCAGGCATGCAAAAGGCGGATTGCGCGCACAATGTGGGGATCTCCGGCCATCTCTTCAAATATTTTTCATTTAACCAGTTACACGTAATGCATCAGGGTTTCAATTGCAGAAGCAAATGAAGGTAAATTAATAAAGCATGTGGTTTTACGCGTTAAAAGCACGGCTGGATTGAGCACGCTGTATTGATGGACTTGTGGAGTCTAAACCAAACGTGCATGACCGTTTTCTCAATCTGCACCAAAAGGAACACCTTCGCCGGCCGGTACGCAGTTTACGACAAAGTATTTAGCGTCGCGACGCTGTAAACAATAAAAACATCGTACGAGGTATTTAAAAATTGCTTATTCATAACTTATTTCCTTGCTCAGATGTTTCACTTATGGAATAGAAGCCGACTAATACAGAACTCGTATTGGTCATGTGCCCTGACGTATTGACTTGAAAACCTGTCTATTGAGTTAGGCCGCATAATTCGTTACTGTATGACATTCTGCCGCCAGAAAAACACATACACAGAAGAGAGACACGAAGACGACGACGAGCAATACCAACTAGGCCAAGAAGTTCTCCTCACGCATAATGCGATTTGTCATGCATTTATTTTCCTCACTCAGATAAATTGATAGTTTTAGGTGATTCCCGCCATTAAAGTGACATAAACAGGTTGAAATGTGCTATTTGTTTCATGCGAAAAAAAGATAAAAAAAACTGGAGGCGACCTTAATTCTCGAATGTGGTGTCTGGTAGTCGCACTCCCCCGTTGGCATTTGTGTGCCGTGGTGTAGTCGTTGGTGGCCAAGGAAACATCGGCGGCTACACGCGTTCGATGCCACTGAGCCCTCTACCTTTCTCCTAGTTCATTGTACCAGAGCACACTCAAAAGAGCAAATGGATAAGCCGGTGAACTGACGCTGACCCGGAAGTTGGAGCAGCGCGCGCACAGGCTATCTTTCCACGGCGACAATGAACTGGGGAAGAGGCACAGTGGGCTATCTGTGCTGCAGTAGCAGCGGGGCACGTGGAGCCACCGATGCTACCCGTGATCACAGCCGCTACATTGATCTCGATGGTCGGGCGCGACACCTGCTGCCCAGCTGTCGTACATGGTAGAAGTGACCCGAAGGAACGAAAGGTGCTTACAGAGTTGCGCACCACGTGTAACGACCGCCGGTATCAATGTAGCGTCTGTGACGAACGCTTGCGCCCAAGCCACGGCCCAAGGATACATCGGTGGCGTCACGTGTTCGACTCCAATGAGCCCACTACGCTGTACCACGCTCTACACTGTTCACTGTACCACGACACACCCAGAAGAGCAGTTGGTAAACTAACCAAGTGTGCACTCCTGTATGGGGGGAGGGGAAGAGGACAGGTGAGGCGCGCGAGAGCTGACGAGCACCGGAGCAACGCCTCCTCTCTTTTATCAATGCCAGCCAAATGCACCCGTTCCAGCCGTTGACCACCCTCTCCTCTAGCCCTTTCCGACTCTCACCCATCGCCTAGCCTTCGCGTGTGCTTTGCGTTCATGGAGGAGAGCACCCGTCATGTAATGCCTCACGACGGAAATCATATGAAGTAATTTTTTGTTCAGTTGTGTGCAGATCCATGGGGCGGCGTCTTGCTTCCCTCGTGTTTAAAATCCCTAGAATAACTAAAGTAGCGCCATACGTGTCAATGTGCAGGCTCCTCCTCTCCCCTATGCTTGGTAGTGCAAGCGCCATCTTGTCCGTCCTCTGCGCATACCCTCTCCCGTGCGCCGGGAGAGGGTATGCCTTTCGCCGTGCTTTCAGCAGTTTCCTGGCGGACACCATAGAGGCGCTGCTGCAGCTTCTGGGAGAGGAGGCAGAGGCGAAGGGGCGCGGTTGGCGCTACTTTAGTTTATCTAGGGACTTTACTCGTGTTCACTATGTTGGCGGTCACGCTGGCTCTCTAAGAGACACGGTGTTTTGAGATAGCGCGTCTCCGTTCGTGGCGCTATGCGGGAAACCAATGGGGACGCGTCACTGCGACGCTGCAGTGCATGCGCTGCCTTGAAGAGGTGCCTCACGAGCGCTGTGAGGCGGCGGCGACATTGCTTCGAGCTACAAAGAACGAGCACGAAGGAACAATTTGGACAGACGCATGATATTGGAGAGGGAAAACGCGTCTATCGCATCTCCGTGCGAAAGCGCTCGAACGCACGTGTGACGCAAGCAGCCCTACCCTACTTGTGGCGTCGCATCACGACCACTCCCTGAACTAAGGCAGACCGGCGGCTCTGGGAATGCCCAGTTCACGAATCAAGTCGAGCTGCTTTTGCGAAAAAAGCCCAACGTACGCTGCCCCACCTACAGCAAGACATGGAGGAAACTACCCTCTGGATACTCGAAGATCCCCTCATCAGAGCCAGGCTGAATATAGGGTGCAATGCCTTCCGCACGACAGCCATCCCCTGCCGAGGAATAACAAGCTCACCAGCTTGAGAAGATCACCTGTTATCCCTCCTTCTTTTTTATACCGTGGTGCTGAAGCCAACAAGCGAGAGCACGTTGTACATAGTGAAATAAAGTTTTCAATCAATCAATCAATCCCATTGAGGGGCGAGCGTTTGCACTGGCATTGAATAAAATAGAGGAGGCGTTGACCGGAGTAAGCGCACTTTACGCGAGCCCTGTCCTGTAATGCACGTCAGGCGAACATTGTGTAATCGGACGCAAAGCTGGCGCAACGGGAGGGAGCACCACGAGAGAGCGTTCAGCAAGGGCTTAGGGGACGTCAACACGCCAGATGTTCGCGGTTATTTAGCGTACTTTAAGTTATGACGCACCTTAGTGTCCACTCTACATGACATACAACCCTTAGCATACAACCCTTAGCATGACATACAACCCATTTTATATACGCTTTCGGCATTCATGTGACCTGGTGAATTCCTCAGGTGAACTTTGTGTTTCGCGCGCCGTCGAAGTCACATAGAAAGAAGCGAGTGGTTGTAATATGATTCGCCAGGGACCGCAACGAGCGCGATCAGATTAGTTTCTTAGATATAATTGCGCATTATAATAATTTCTAAGTATAGTATGTCTCCACATTTAATTTGACATACTTTAATGTCCCCTCTACCATATACAATCGTTACTTTAACTCATTTTCTGTCTTTTACATTTTTCATAATTTTATTAGGGTGGCGGAAAATTCGCAGGGCAGTCTGGAAATTGGCAGGGCAGTCTGGAAAGGTAACAAAGTCACTCAGTACTGAAGCCACTAAAAAGAGCTTTTAACTCCACCATGTCCGTAGTTAACCCTCCCTGCCTTTCGGCCTTACATTTATCTCTCTTCAGACAGTGTTTCAAGACCGGCCTTCAAGTGGAAGATAACATTCGGTCGTCAAGCTCATTTAGTGTAAGGTAAATTTTCCTTCCTCGTTACTAAAACAGGGGCATTAATATACTAGGCTCTATAATATAATTTAAATCATATTATCACAAAGGGATTTCATTGGTACAGATGCCGAGATACACTTATCTGTAATTGCCAGGCATCTGCAATTGAGTTAGTTTTAGCTATATACCGTTATAGGCAAGCTATAAGGAAGGAAAACAGTAAGTACACGAACAAGTTTATATTGAAATACAGGTAGCGACTCTTTACACAGGGGCCAATAAATTAACCCATTAGGTACCAGCGTGACCATATGGTCACGCAAATCCCGACGAAGCCTTTCAATTTTTACAGCTTTAAAAACCCCGCCGAAACCACGGCAGTACGCCTTGTGATAGCTCAGGCCGCTCGTTACAGACACCCATGTGGTAGAAGTTTGCTTTGCGTATTGGGGAGCTGCTAAAACAGGCGCGAAGTAGTGGTTCTACACTTCGGCGCGTCGGCATGCAGCGTCCCTCGGGTAAACAGATTTCTTTGTAGTATTATTTTTGTAATAGCGTGATGCACATGTTCCTGTAGAGTACATGCACTATGCCATCTCCGGTGAAAATTTGAAGTAGATTAACCAAAGTTTTGCTCGCGAACAAGCGTGTTATTTTACGTGTTACCATATGGTCACGCTAGGCCTTTAGGCTCCCTATTTTGGTGAAGTTCGTTCCTTCGTTTTACACTCCTTGAAGGGTTATTACGCGACACTCGCGTGCCAATTTATTGTATGCCAAGGCTTACTTTAAATTATATAGTCAGAATACTCGAAGAGGACGATAAAGATGCGTCGGCTATCTACATTGAGCTATTGGAGGCTACCACCAACTCAGACGAAGATTTCGCAAATAAGGATTCTGATAGTCTCATAGACAACCTAAGTATATTTTATAATGACAGGTATATTATATAATTAAGCGGGTGGGCGCAAATCCAGCCTCATACATTGACATAATGGGGAGGGGGGGGCGAGAGGGGGTGCGAAGTCAGCCCCATACATTGACATAATAGGGAGTGGGGGGCGCTGCGACGAACCTTCGCCCCCCCCCCCCCCCCCATGAAGTGGAACTCTGCGCACGCTTATGGTGACCACACAATGCAATAAATGCGACGTCGGCATGTGCACTGCGTGCTGCACGTCATTTTACAATGAGTGCCCAACAAATCCCTAATTTGTTTTCGCGATGTGTCAAGGCCTTAAACAAAATTCGTCACTTTGAGATCTTTACTGTAGCCTAAGGGCCTAGCGGGACCATATGGTCACGGGCCATATTTGGTAAACTAAGAGCTCGTTCACGATGAAAGTTTTCAGTGTGATATATACACATGTAGAGAAGATAAAAAAAATCACATCTGCTTTGACAAGACTCATAAAAAAAAGAAACCGGCCCCTAATGGGTTAACGACTCAATGTAAGCAGTGTAAGTAACTGCATGGCATCAACAGGTAGCTGCTTGGGCTGGTTGGTACCGCATTCTTAAAGGAAAAGCCCTTTTTTTTTGTGTGCAAGACGTTTCAGAAAAACCAAATCGAGATAAAACAGGTTGTAATTGTGCGCTCTGTTGTATATATATTTTTCCTGAAACGTCTTACGCACAAAAAAAAAAAGGGTTTTTCTTTAAGGATTGAGTGGCATCTACATCGCAATCCATGGTTGCACAGAATATAAAAGTGTCCAGTAGCTGCACATGTGGTAAAAGGGGTGACAACATTTGACATTTCCATTGCAATTGTAAAGACGACATCACTCAAACTCATATCCAATAAGCGATAGAAATATGCCGCTTCACTTGCAAATCATTTCCTTAGGATTTTCAGGAAGTGTTCTCGGAGTGTTTATTCAATGATCCATGTTTCCGATCCGGAGCTCTGAATTGTCGTTGACCGACTCCTACAAGAGACATAAAACGAAACAGGTAGGCACTTTATGGTGAGCCATTCACCCGAGAAAAATTGTGAGTCCTAAAAGTACAGTGGCAAGTCGCAGACACACAGGAAAATGTGACTCAAGGCCAGGGACACTTTGTCACCGTTGATGCCCACATTAGTCCCTCCTAAAATTGCTGTGTGTAGCTCCATGTAGCCTTTATAAGGACTACCACAGCAGGTACCGTTGCTGGATGTTTGAATTCATCTTCTAAACATGCAGAAGCGGCGTGTAAACAAACTCATGAATTTGGTTGCCTGTTTACAATTTCTATATTCACCATACTCATCGCAGGGTAAGTGGCGGCAGTGGCACTAAAGACATTGTGCATAATGAACTTTCCAGGAATAACTAACGCGAGAGTTTAAGAAAGGATTTTAGAAGAAACGAAGATTTTGTGTAATGAGTTGTAGAATTTAGAACCTTGCGTGGAAATGTTGCTAAATAAAAAAAAGATTCTCAGATTTGGTATCTGGTAATTGGAGAAACCTGTTTGAAAAAATTCAGGGTCTAGTCCAAGACTTCTGTAAAACTTTGCATATCTTCTTTACGTAGATTCCAAGGAACCATAAGAAAACCTTTCTAATCATTTTTGTTTCGTCCAATTTCTTTTCACACATCTGTGAAAGAAACGCTCCCCACATTTCAGCGTGCATTGTGTGACTGGGCGAATATGATTGAGGGCACAGGCTACGGAAAGAGGAGGCAAGCAATATTGTTCGCATACTTATCGGGCTGCTCAACATAAAGGGGTTCTAGCGAACCTCGCTGCACCTCAAAGAACACAACCTCCGAAAAGTAAAAAAAAAAAACTGTTGGGGTGTTTTATCTACTGCTCGTATAGGCAAGATCCAATTTCAGAATGAATTTGATCTTGTGATGGAGGTGAATTACTGTCAGTTGTGAAGATGAGATTTAGTCACCTATTCCACATGGGCCGAGGTACTTTCAACTTGTCCAGAAAGAATGATTTTCTGGCTTTTTGAAAATATTTTTCTCAGTGGGGAGCCAGGGTTTGAATAAGTGAATGAATTGCGGCACCCCATATATCTAGTATGCTGTGGTGAGCGGATATACATTAGTTCTTTATATTTGACGCTTGGTTTTCCGTGTCTTTGGCCAAGGAACCTAAATTCGTATTAAAACAACCGAATACTACATTACCGCGGCCTTTTTTTTATCTCTGCATGAAAGTCCTATACTATCGGGGCCACTTTCCCGTACCCCTGTTGTGGTCCCGCTGTATGCACTGCCATATTTTTTTAAAGAAACAACGCAGGAACACAGTTTTCCTCAAGATATTCTTTCCTAAACTGCACATCTAGTTAAGCGGGAAAAAAAATGTTGCTTTATAAAAACATTTTCAAGTCGGCCTCGCACCATACGAGGGCTGAGCGATGATATTCGTTAAGGTCTCTTTATAATTAATGGCCTGCAAGATACATTATATGTGAGAATAAGATAAAACGACTGAACTCCTCTTGATTTACCGATTTCCTTCGCACAGGGTCTCCAGTAACGACAGTCGTGTTCCCTCGAATCCTAGAAGAACGAAGTGACAATGGAGAACTGCTTGTGGCCATTCGTTCTGGCCAGACTTTGGCTCTGAGGAAGGCGTCCGTGTTCCGTGAAAGACTGGAAGTTGCAACACTGGAAGAAAACATGACAACATTTCACTACGTAAGAAGATTCTTTCAGTTGTGTACGATAATGTGCGAGCAGTTTAAGTAGAACAGAGTGCCATTCAAACACACGTAGACTTGCCAATGAATCCAATATCAATGCCGTGAGCGACGCGCACGGCTTGAACGGTCCGTAACAGGTATCCAAACATTCTTGAGTTGACTAAGGAGTTGAGGGCTTATAATGAATAATTGATGATATCAAGAATTGTCGTCGAAGGAACACTGTCTGTCTGTACCTAACATTTATTCTGACTTCACGGAGGCGTGCCCTTTACATTCTCGCCTCAATAAAATTGATGTCGCTGCATTCTACTATACTCAATGCTTACAAAAAAAAGAAAAAGAAAAACAGTATTGATGCCAAACTAGAGAGAAGACTATTGCAATATGAAGAAAAATACAGTTGCCCTTTTTTAGGCCATTGTTACTGCGAAGCGCAGACACCGTGTCTCAGAAGCAGCTTACGCTATTACAACTATTATCAAATCTATCCCCCCCCCCCCCCCTCCATATTTACGCAGAAAAGTGCCTGCTACTACTTGCTTCTTAGGTTGAGCATCCTTACTTCGTTTATTTCCAAAGTCTTTGAAGGTCTCGTTTAGCACTCCGCACTCACGTAATTTTTTAACGAGAGTATAAAACGACCTTTGAGTAATTCTTAACAAGTATGATAACAGTCGCATAAAGAAGCCGACCACTGACTGAAAAGATAAGCTCTCAAGTCGCGTATAGACGCTTGCTGCATCAGCCTATTTTTGCTATATGTTTTTGATAATAATATCGCCCACTTTTCCGCAGATGAATGGATCAGGAATGGAACGGAACCTCTACCATGACCCGCAAACAGGTGCAGCTGTCATACTTACGCGTGGCAGGGGACTTCGACTTGTGCGTATATTACTCACCTTTGCTTGTACTATATGTGGATATTCATCTATAGAGGGGCTACGGAGAAAAAAGTGCCAGAGCAGAAAAGACTTGACCTACGTTTTGAATTCGCTCAGATTTATTACTACAACAAGAAAGACAAAAAGAAATCGTTTGTCTAGTATCGAAGCGTTATCGTTCAGTAATGCTGGGTGGTTCAATTCCACATTGTAGTACATCAGCAGAAGGGATTTTCTGATTAAAAAAAAACAAAAACATGATGGCATCACTTCTGTAAAAAAAATTGAAGGACACTTTGTACACACCAAAGTGTGTTCGGCGAAAGCGTGTGCCCATTCCACTGACTATGCCATGTCTTTTTTTCTTTTACACTCTCACTGGGATAACACACAAATCTTCCTCCGTTCGCATGCGTTAGTATTTTCTCGCGCATTGCGCATCGCGCAAACGCCATCCGCGTTCCAGCGCTTAAATTGACGGACCATTTGTAAATTCCAAAGTGTATTCCGTGGACGCATGTGTCCACTGAGACGGCGTCGGTCAGAATAATTGCAAGGGCTGGGCACAGCGACGCTACGCAAGCAAAGCGCGAGCGCTGTAGAGTCCGACGCGACCGCCGTCCGTTTGCGCGCCCCGGCGGCAACCTGATTCCGTGCCAGAGCTCGGATGGACAGACGGACGGACAGACCCACGGACGGACGGCGGACGGACAGAGAGACAGACGGAGGGACAGACCCACGGACGGACAAACGGACGGACGGACGGACAAACGGACGGACGGACAAAGCGGACGGACGGACAGACGGACAGATGAACGGACGGACGGACGTGAGCATAAGACATTAAAGGCTTTCGCCTTAAAATTACACCATCTCCCGCAAAGGGAACCATGTGTAGATGCGAAGCAGCGGGCGCTAACGCTTACACTGGCGGCGGCGTTGACGCTGGCGCTCATCGCGGCGTTGCGCAGGAGAGAAACCTGGGGAGGCGCAAAGCACGCAGTGATGGACCGGTGTTTCCTACTGGAACATGCCAATCGCTGCTAATGGGCAATGAAAGACAGAAGACTCAGACTGGACACAGAGACCCGCAGTCCGCTTTTAGTTAACGCGCACGCTGCGAATTTTTATCGTTCGACAACGCACAGGAGAAATCTCCCACCGGCACTACCTTGCAGGTCAAGATCCAGTGCCTATATATACGGGGTGGCCAGTGAACGGTTGTGCAGCGCGAGCAGTCGGTTTTTTCAACCTCGTCGGTTTTTCAACAAGAAACTCGCTAGCAGACGCTGCCTGCGTCGGCATTGAGGATGTTCTTGCATTGTGCAAGCGCGTAAACTCCTCCATGTCCCAAAGCGACCAAATACGCCATATTATATAAGGCATAAATACCGTCGCCTTTAACGCCCTTGCTACGCAAAATCCGACCACCACTCACGACGTAATCACCATTTGCCAGAGACTATACGAGCTGCAGTCTCTTCGCCTCTGCTATGACACCTCGGACATTCGTCTTCCTGCAACCCTCGACATACGTACGCTGATCCGCGACATCGTTCGTGAAGAGCTACATGGGCGCTGCTCTTCCTGCGCTCCGCCAGCTCCTCTACCTTCAGCTCCAACCAACTTGCGGGACATCATTAAACAGGAGGTCGCTTCCGCATCGCGTCTAACGTATGCCGACGGTTCCAGCGCTCGTCAGGTACCAACGTACGCCGACGTTGCGGCGCTCTCAGCAGCCACCACGGTCCCTGCGCCTGCACCAGGCGACCATGTACCTGTTGCCTCGGTGTCACCACCGGTGCGTCTACAGCCCTATTACACCGTGCCGCGTCCTCCTCGCCCAATCTGTTACTACTGTGGCTATAGGGGAGACATCTGTCGGTTTTGCCGAAGGCGCCAACAGGACGAGCAACGTGGCTACGCTCCAGAGGAACGCGGAGGTTTCCGTCCAACCATGAGTTACTAGCGAACGCCCTACCGCTCCTCCTTCCACCGGTCGCCCTCTCCTCCTTACAGTATGGATATGCCTGTGAATTCCCGTCAATCTCGCCGCCGGTCCCTTTCTCCACATCGCCGTTCGGTGTCGCCTCTGCGACCCGCATCTCAGGTCCCGAACGCCCACTCGGAAAACTCCCCGATGCAGTTTTAGGAGGGGAAACTGCATCCACCGGACAGCTAACAATTCCTCCAGAGCGACCATCGAACTTGTTAATAGTGCTAGTAGAAGGTGTACGTGTCGAAGCCGTTGTGGATACTGGCGCTGCCATTTCGATTATTCGCGCTGACCTTTGTTCTCGCCTCCGCAAGGTGACCACGCCTTACTGGGGCCCATCTCTTCGCGCCGCGACGAACGCCATTACTCGCCCACTCGCCCAGTGTACCGTTCGTGTTCTCATAGATGGTATTCGTCATCATATTGTCGTTGCGGTTTTCCGTGAGTGCACCCACCAACTCATTTTGGGGTGGGACTTCCTGTCTTCTGCGTCCGCTTCTATATCTTGTCGTCAGCACCTCATCCATCTCAATGCCACTGACTCTTTTTTGCCTGACGAAGGAGAGCGAATTCGCCTCGTCACCTCCTCAGATTATGTGCTTTGGCCATCCAGAGAAGCAATAATAAGCTTCGTTCCAAGAACATTGTGAATGGCGACGTCCTCGTACTACCTTACGGCCATACCGTACAACGGGGCATTGTGATCATTCCGGGCCTTATTCGTTTTTCTGAAGGGTCTGCCTTCCTTACTGCATTAAATCAAACCCCCGAACCATTATTGCTTCCCTGTGGATCAACAGTCACTTGCGCGGTTGATCCTCATCCCGCCGCAATTGTTGCCCTTCCGAGTCAAGAAGAGCTACCAGAGTCAAGCTCGCCGCCACTCAGCTCTTCCATACCTTTGTCGGCGACCATAAGCCCTAATCTGACAGCAGCCCAGAGGCAAGATTTGCTCAACCTATTGAACCGACATCTTTCTTTGTTCGACGTACATTCGGCTGTCCTTGGTGTGACCACTGCCGCTACTCACCGCATTCAGACTGACGGCTCCCGAATTATTCACCGGCGCCCATATCGCGTGTCCCTGGCAGAGCGCAAGATCATCGAGGAAAACGTCTCAGATATGCCTCGACGGAATATCATACGTCCTTCCTCGAGTCCCTGGTCCTCCCCAGTTGTTTTAGGGCAAAAGAAGGATGGCACAGTACGTTTTTGCGTCGATTAACGGGCACTGAACAAAATAACGCGCAAAGATGTTTACCCTCTGCCACGGATCGACGATGCACTGGATTCGTGGCATGGTGCCGAGTATTTTTCTAGCCTTGATCTGCGATCAGGCTACTGGCAGATACCAATGTCCGAATCTGACAAAGAGAAGACCGCTTTTTCCACCCCAGATGGGCTGTACGAATTTAATGTAATGCCTTTCGGACTTTGTAACGCGCCCGCTACCTTTGAGCGCATGATCGACAGTGTACTGCGTGGTCTAAAGTGGAAAACCTGCTTATGCTATCCCGAAGACATAGTAGTGTTTTCGTCCACGTTCTCGCAACATCTGCAACGTCTCGAAGAAGTCCTAGCCTGCCTTGCAAAAGCTGGTTTACAGCTGAATACGAAAAAATGCACCTTTGCGAGCAAGACGATAAAGGTTCTGGGGCACTTAGTCAGCAAAGAAGGGATTCGACCGGACCCTGAGAAGCTTGCCGGCGTCCTCGAGTTTTCCCGTCCGAAGGTCAAACTACGAAGGTCAAACTACGAAGGTCAAAAAGACCTTCGTAGTTTTCTAGGCCTGGCATCTTACTTCCGGCGCTTCATACGTGACTTCGCAAGGCTTGCGTCTCCACTCCATCAACTGCTCGGAAGTAACGCGCCATTCGTCTGGTCCGAAGAGTGCGAAAGGGCTTTCCTGGCGTTGAAGCAAGCCCTGACATCCGACCCGGTACTCTGCCACTTCGATCCAGGCGCACCCACCATCCTTCACACTGACGCTAGCAGCCATGGTCTTGGTGCCGTTCTACTGCAGCGTGACACCGCCGCGCGCGAACGTGTCGTCGCTTACGCCAGTCGTGCTTTGACTGCTGCCGAGAGGAATTACACTATAACCGAGCAGGAGTGTCTCGCTGTTGTTTGGGCAGTACAAAAATTTCGCCCATATCTCCACGGCCGCCGCTTCAGAGTCGTTACCGACCACAACGCATTGTGCTGGCTTTCATCGCTAAAGAACTTATCGGGTTCGCCTTGGTCGCTGGGTGCTTCGTTTGCAGGAGTACGATTTCGATGTCGTCTACAGGCCTGGAAAGAAGCACCAAGATGCTGATGCTCTCTCTCGCTGCCCTCTTCCCAGCCGTGATAGCTCACCGCCACCGCTTCACACCGAGACTGCTTTACCTATCGCGGCGCTCAGTTGGCTAAGCCAGCAGCCCATCCGTCCTTGTGTCGCATCAACGCGTCGATCCTTACTGCCACTCTATGATAGCACGCATGGAAGGTGCTTCTGCTCCTCCGAACGCTCGACTTCGTCGACAACTTAACCAATTCAAACTTCACGGTGGTGTTCTACATCGCTACGTTTATCACGTCGATGGAAACAAATGGGTGCCGGTTATACCACGTTTTCTACAACGTGAAATTCTTGAAACATTTCACGATGATCCCACTGCCGGCCATCTCGGCTATCGCAAAACGTACGACAGAATACGCTGTCGCTGCACCTGGCCTGGCCTCTCTTCAGCCGTTGCCAAATATGTTGCCTCATGTGCTCAGTGTCAACGGCGCAAACGACCCACCACTGCTCCTTCTGGCTTCCTGCAACCTCTTCCTTGTGCCGCTTTGCCGTTCGAAGTCGTCGGGATAGACTTGTACGGCCCCCCTACCCGTCACCTATAACGGAAATCGTTGGATTGTGACGGCTGTTGACCACCTAACTCGCTACGCGGAAACAGCCTCACTACCAGCTGGTACAGCCACTGAAGTTGCCGATTTTTTTCTGCGCAACATATTTTTACGCCATGAAGCTCCACGTGTTCTGCTCAGCGACAGCGGCAAAGTCTTCCTTTCCTCCATTGTTGATGAGGTTCTGCGCGCCGCCAACACCATCCACAAGACGACTTTGACCTACCATCCGCAGACCAACGGCTTGACCGAACGTTTTCATCGCACCCTCTCGGACATGATTGCCATGTACATCAACCCCGACCACACGAACTGGGATGCCATTTTGCCATTCGTAACGTTCGCCCATAACACCGCTGCGCAACGCACCACCGGCTTTTCACCTTTTTTCTGGTCCATGGCCGCTCACCGAGTGTAACTCTGGACCTTTCCTTTCTTTCGGCTCTTGGAACTTCAGCACGCCCTTTATCCTAACAATTTTTGTCTCGCCTCGAGCAGTGCCGCCATCTGGCCCGAATTAACACCGGCATCTCCCAGGAAGCTCGCAATCTCGCTATGACTCGACCCACCGTGCTGTCACCTTTTCTCCGGGAGACGAAGTTCTTCTCTGGACTCCGGTGCGCGTACCCGGCTTATGCGAAAAATTCATGAGTCGCTTTATTGGACCTTACACTGTCATTGAGAAAACATCCCCCGTCAATTACCGTGTCTCACCCCCTAGGCCTCCCTCCGACCACCGTTGCCGCGGGACAGAAATCGTGCATGTTTCTCGGTTAAAGCCGTGTACCCGACGTAATTCTTAATATTGTCGCCCGGCCAGGCGGCCGCTTCCACCGTGGGAGGGAATTAGTGTGAGCGCAGTCATTCACTCTTCTTTGTCAACTGGACTTATCATCATCATTTGTACAACTTCTTCACCTGTATATATCATCATCAGTGTGTGTATGCTCGAGCTCGACTCGAATAAAACGATACCTCATAATATGTACAAACATGGTTTTCGGTAAATTTTATTGTCGTTTATAAACGCGAACTGTTTTTGCGCCGCACACCTTGTTTTTTGCGCAACGCGCGCCGAACGCCGCGAGCGCCTTGCACCGCGTGCCGTTTCTTTTTTTATTTTTTATTTTTTTTGTTGTTGTTGCGCCGGCGCCGCGAGGGAAGAGCGTCTACTGCTACCTTAGACAAAGCGCCCGTGCGGCGCTAGAATGATGGTTGTGATTTCACAATTCACGATGGTGAAAGTGAAGACGACCATTATAACCAGTTGTGCACAGAGCTTATTAAAGTCGATAGTCTTTCTTGGGATACTTAAACGCAGAAACTTTGGTCTGTCCGTCGGTCACCCGATTCAGCCACTCGGCCGAAGTTTAACCACTTTCTGAACGCCCAACCATTTTGAACCGGTATTTGTGTTCATACTTAAGAACATTTTCGATCAAAAAGCAAATATTACGCATATCTGAGATGAAACATTAATATGTAAGTATCAGGTCGTGTGTTCCTTTACTAGAAAATACATAGATACGTAATTCTCAAGACCTAGTGTTTTTTAGGCTGCGCTGAAAATGCGACGCTGTGCAGGAACTGCGACGCTATGCACGAAAAAACCCTGTGCCGACGGAAAGGTGCGGCCGCTTTGCTGTGGCCTTTGGTTCAGCACAAGCTCATGTTTTAAAGACGATAGTCTTTCTTGGGATACTTCAACGCAAAAATTTTGGTCTGGCTGTCTGTCTGTCTGTCTGTACGTGACCCGATTCAGCTACTCGGCCAAAGTTTAACCACTTTCTGAACGCCCAGCCATCTTGAACTGGTGTTTGCGTTCATACTTGTGAACTTATTCGATCAAAATGCAAATACTACACATACCTGAGGCGCAACATTAATATGTAAGTGTCAGGTGGTGTGTTCTTTTATTAAAAAAATACATAGGTACGCAATTCTAAAGACCCTAGTGTTTTTTAGGCTGCGCTGAAAATGCGACGCTGTGCACGAACTGCGGCGCTTTGCACGGAAAAGCCCTGTGCCGACGATGAGGTGCTGCCGCTGGCAGTGGCCCTTGGTCACGGTGTAATGCCCTTGGTTCAGCACAAGCTTGGTGGTGGTGGTGTGCGGCGTGACCACCCTTACTGCGCATGCGCAAACCCTTTGCAAAAAAAATCAAAATAAAAAACCTCGTCGCCCCCCCTCTCTTCTAGGCATCCCTCCCCGCGGCGACCACACCCTCACTGCGCACGCGCGTCCCCTCCTCTCTCCCCTCCTACGCTCCCCCCCCTCTCTCCTCTAGGCATCCCTCCCCGCGGCGTCCACACTCCCACTGCTCTTGCGCGTCCCCCCCCCTCTCTCTCCTCTCCTACGCTCCCCACCTCTCTCGCCTCGCGACGCCGACGCAGGCAGCGTCTGCTAGCGAGTTTCTTGGTTGAAAAAAAAATTCCCCATCTCCCGCTAAAGGGAACCATGTGTGGATGCGAAGCAGCGGGGAGATTATTAGCTTGAGCGGGAGGAACGTCGCCGCTCTCATTTCGCGGCAGCGGTCCGGGCGCTCATCGCGGCGCTGCACAGGAGAGAGAATGAGGCGCGCGCGGTCCGTCATTTTCATACCGCGGGAACTACCGTGGCGCCCCCCAGCGGAGTATGCAGCTGTCACACCACCTGTCGTGCCCTCCGCTGCGTAGAGGATTACTGTAGGAAAGGACCGTAGGAGAGGAGAGAGAGGGGGAGGGGACGTGCATGCGCTGTGGGACGCGGGCGCCGCTCCGTAGAGTAGAGGATTCCTAGAGGGGAGAGGGGGGAGAGGACGCGGGCGCCGCTCCGTAGAGTAGATGATTCCTAGCGTAGAGGAAGGGGGGTGAGCGTAGGAGAGCATAGGGGAAGGGACGCGCTGTGGGACGCTCCGTAGAGTAGAAGATTCCTAGAGGAGAGAAAGGGGTGAGCGTAGGAGAGAGAGGGGGAGGGGACGCGCATGCGCTGTGGTGGTTTAGGACGCGGGAAGGAGGGACGGACTAAGCACCCTCCAAACACATGCAAGCAAGATTAAGGGAATGGGGTCAACCTGGGCGACAGACACCACCTGCCTAGCCATTGCTAGGCAGCCTCTCTGTGCTCTCGGCCATGACTCAAGGAAATGGGGTCAACCTGGGCGACAGACACCACCTGCCTAGCCATTGCTAAGCAGCCTCTCTGTGCTCTCGGCCATGACTCTGGTGACTGTAGTAGTGGTTGACGGCCTTCATATTACTACAGTGTTCTGGTTCGCATAATGGGTGCTTCCCTACTTCATGAAAGTGGCCGTACGCGGGACGCGGGACGGCGGACGCGGGACGCGGGACGGACGGACAGAGCCCCGAGCATAAGATGCTTCGCATCTAAAAACCGACTGCTCGCGCTGCAAAACCGTTCACTGGCCACCCCGTATATATGGCACTGGATCTTGACCTGCAAGGTGGTGCCGGTGGGAGATTTCTCCTGTGCGTTGTTGAACAATAAAAATTCGCAGCGTGCGCGTTAACTAAAAGCGGACTGCGGGTCTCTGTGTCCAGTCGGAATCTTCTGTCTCTCATTGCCCATTAGCAGCGATTGGCATGTTCCAGTAGTATACACCGGTCCATCACTGCGTGCTTTGCGCCTCCCCAGGTTTCTCTCCTGCGCAACGCTGCGATGAGCTCCAGCGTCAACGCCACCGCCAGTGTAAGCGTTAGCGCCCGCTGCTTCGCATCTACACATGGTTCCCTTTAGCGGGAGATGGTGTAATATTTTGTCAATGGCGTTCCATATCTCGAGGAGCGCCTCCTCTATTTTATCAACACCAGCCAGATGCGGCCAATTCAACGCAGAGTAGGCGCTGTCGGAGGCAAGGCAAAAGATAGTAATACGGCCGGCACAAGGCTATCGTCTTTCGACGACATTTCGCAGCGAAGCACGCAGATACGCGGCCAATTTTTAACACGAGTGTTTTATGCCGGGGTCCACCGAAGATTTGAGTGACGTATTTCCGTCACGGAAGTGACGTCGAAAAAATACACATGATCAGAAGACAAAGAAAAATATTTCCGTCAACGGGAGTCGAACCTACGTCCTATAGGTCCGCAACAAGTGATGCCGGGCACGCTGTCCACTGTGCCACGGTCACATACTTTGCAGGCTTTAAAAACAAGCCTTTTATATCTACCACTGTCCTCTCACAGTGGCCTTGCTAAGAGAAGTAATGCATTATGACCGTGAAATTCACGGTTAGTTTCTTCAAAGCGTTGTTTCTCCGCGTCCGTACAATTCGGCGTGTTTCGAATAGTAAACGTGCAATTTTGCCGACGCATTAACACACTGCCAGGTGGCGACCTTACCCCTTGCATCCACACTCGTAGCATCCGTCCATAAAATAGCTGTGCGACGCGCGAGTGCGTCGCGTGGCCGTAACTCCGCGTCCCTAGCCATGTTCCTAGCTCGCCCCGCGAAAAAAGCGCAGGCGGCCAACGGGGAACACACGACGCGCGTTGCGTTTCCCTCTGGTCGGGCAGCGTTGTTCAATAACTCTAACATGCCGCGAGTAGGCGATCTTAGCCCAAGTTCGGCGCCCAATCATTGACGCTCTTCTGGCTGTCACACCGCTTTCAATGACACCGCTCTCATCGTACAGCTACCACAAGCATCTATGACCACAAGGGTTTCTTTGAGCATTCATCATAGACGTTAGTCGTCGGGATACAGATGTACCATCAAACGTCAACGTGGATGCATCCACGTTAAAAGGTGCTATAACTGTCAACACACCAATAGACATTGTGCAAGCTCTCTTATATCAATGTGCAGTAAACATTCGACTACTTCTCTAAGGACACGTTTCACTTTCGTGTTATACCGATTCCTACGACGGAGGGATCAACCATGTTTTTCTTTTATTTAACCTCGAATTTCTGGTGCGCTAGAAGCAAACCGCTCGGCGTTCGGCGCGCACGGCGTTTCATTGTCTTTTTGAGCCGGCGACGCATCCCAGGGAGCTTGAACGGCGAACGGGTGCCGGCCTAAGGAGCTTCGCTACCTAAAAATAGCTGTGCAACGCGTCTGCTTTCCCTGCTATAACTCCGCGTTCCCTACTTGCGCTCGCCCCTTGCGCTCGACCAAGCGCTCGCCGCGCGAGAAATCGCG
Source organism: Rhipicephalus appendiculatus (assembly GCA_030522465.1). NCBI lineage: Eukaryota > Metazoa > Arthropoda > Arachnida > Ixodida > Ixodidae > Rhipicephalus > Rhipicephalus appendiculatus. The sequence goes on from JALIZH010006954.1 coordinate 40,043, forward strand.
GCCGGGCCAACAGGGAAGACGCAACGGGCGTTGCGTTTCCCTCTAATCGGGCGGTGGTGTTCAATAACTTCAGTAATCGGGCAGTGGTGTTCAAGTTCGGCGTACGATCAGTCACGCTCTTCTGGCTGTCACACCGCTTTCTCTGGTTCCGCTTTCACCGTCAACTACTACAGCTACCACAGGCATCTATTACCACAAGGGTATGTTTAATCAGTAACCATGGACGTTAGTTGTCGGGATAGAGATGTATCACCAAGCGTCAATGATGATGCATGCACGTTAAACGGTGCTTTAGCTGTCAAACACCAACAGACGTACACGCTCTCTTATATCAATGTACAGTAAACAATTAAACTATACTTCTGTAAGGACACGTTTTACTTTCATCTTATACCGACTTGCTATGACGGAGGGATCAACCATGTTTTTTTTTCGTGAATACGGGCCCCGAACCTTTACCGTTAGTTACTCATGCTTAAAGGAATTTTAAAAGTTTAACTTAAGCTTGTGCAAACTTTGAACGAAAGTAAAAGGATTGACATGAAGGTCATCGCCCTCATGTCGGTCCTTGTCGTTTTCGCATATGCTTTTAAGTGGCAGTGGCATTTTCCCTGAAATTCTTGCTGTCCAACGCCAAGAATGTCAGACGAGCAACTTTTATACTTGGAAGTACTAGGACGCAGTAGTAAGCCAATTACCAGTAGCACTTGTTACGTTTTTCTTCTCTAACATGCAGTTTTTGTTCCGCCAAGGTCGGAATCCTGAGTCCTACTGAGCGAATACTACCATCACTTGCCTCAGGGTATCACCCAAGAGGCAGCATTAAACATGACATTCTGCCTCTAAAACAGAGAAAACCTGGCGTCGAAATTTCTACGGAGGCCCGTCTAGAAAGTAAGTTTTATTCGCCATATCATCTGCAAAACTTTTTGTGCGTTTGTATTGCTACAAACTGCGGTATCATGAATACAGATGAGAAAAAATGATCAGAAAAGAGTGGAATCCGAACAAGAACCCGTTTGGTTTGCTGCCATAAGAGGGAAGGAGAAAAGCCGGCAGATCCCACGCACTATGGGAATCGATGTAATGCGAAGCAGCTAGGAAGGAGCAAATCATGCTTTACATAATTTGCATATCATGTTTTACATGTTACGACCTGTCATTTGTGTTCGCCATACAGTCACGTCGCGATATACCAATTTTGGTGTATGTCAAGCTAGCGAACTGGACGCAAGCGCACCATGAGCGTGGCATGTAAATGGCATCGTAGATGACATGCATGCAAAGATTTTCATGTTACCACCTGCCACTTATGTTCGTTATACAGTCATGCCACTCAATACCAAATTTGGTGTATATCAAGCTAACGAAACGGCCGCGAGCACGCCATGAGCGTGGCATGCAAGTCATGTCGCACATGACAAGTCATGATTTCCATATTACCACTTTTCATTTATGTTCGTCATACAGTCATGTCACTCAATACCATATTTGGTGTATATCAAGCTAGCGAAACGGCCGCGAAAGTGTCATGAGCGTGGCACGCAAGTCATGTTGCACATGACATATCATGATTTCCATATTACCACTTGTCATTTATGTTCGTAATACAGCCATGTCACTCAATCCCAAATTTGGTGTATATCAAGCTAACGAAACGGCCGCGAGCGCGCCATGAGCGTGGCAAGTAAATCATACTTTTCATGACAAGTTAGTTCATGATTTTCATGATATAACCAGCCATTTATGTTCGTCATACAGTCATGTTATGCCATACCAAATTTGGTATAAATCCCATTAACGATACGGTCAGGAGAGCACAAAGTCGTAGGCGGCTAGATAGATAGATAGATAGATAGATAGATAGATAGATAGATAGATAGATAGATAGATAGATAGATAGATAGATAGATAGATAGATACGCTCAAAGTCACCGAAGTTTGCTAAGAAATGCTTCGCATTTAATAGAAATACGAGAGAAAGGAGAATTGTGAACATGTGCTTGCGTGGTGGCCAGAAATTATGTAGTCATTGGCACTCGCACAAGCCATTCGTTTTAAGAACGCGCAGGTGTTCTTTCTTTATTTTCTCGGCTGATGATTAGCGGAGGGGCTTTGGCAATATTGTCTGTGTGCACCTGCTCAGTGGATCACAATCTGGAGGCCTGGGTGCATTGTATATTGATTGCCATTGAAAGTCGAATCGAGGACAGCGGCACAATATGTATTCTATGTTCTCGCTGTTACAGATATAACGTGAAAGGAATTATCGTGAAATAAGCCTTTATCAAAAAAGACACCCTAACATCAGTGACCCAAGATAGATGCCTCGTGACGGTGGCAGTCCAAACAGAGGGGGCGGGAGGATTTAGTGGGTTGCAGGCGGATTCAGCCTTGCAAGATGTGCAGGCGATTGCACTATGGGGTTGTTTTATTTCGGAACATGGTGAAAAAGGGGTCATTCTTTAAAAGCGCAGAGCGGGCAGGCGGAGTTCTTAGTTATAGCGGCCTTTCTACAGCATCGCGCACTATCGTGTGCCTAAAAAATTGAAGGACACTTTGTACATTCCAAAGTGTGTTCGGCGAAAGCGTGTGGTCATTCCACTGATTATGCCATGTCTTTTTTCTTTTACACTCTCAGTGGGATAAGACACAAACCGAATGGGTGCGTGTTTTCTTCTTTAATTTTTTACCGCGAATCGCAGCGAGACGCGAGACTCATCTTCCTCCGTTCGCATGCGTTAGTATTTTCTCGCGCTTTGCGCATCGTGCAAACGCCATGCGCGTTCCAGCTCTTAAATTGACGGACCCTTTGTAAATTGGAAAGTGTATTCCGTGAACGCCTGGGTCCATTGAGACGGCGTCGGTCAGAATGATTGCAAACTCTGGGCACAGCGACGCTACGCAAGCAAAGCGCGAGCGCTATAGAGTTCCGACGCGACCGGCGTCCGTCTGCACATCCCGGCGGCCACCTGGCTCCGTGCCAGAGCTCGGATGGACGGACATGGACGGATGGACAGACGGACAGACGGATGGACGGACGGACGGACGAACAGACAGACAGACAGACAGACAGACAGACAGACAGACGGACGGACAGACGGACGGACGGACGCCGGACGGAGGTCGGACGGACACCGGACGGACACCGGACGGACGTGAGCATGAGACATTAAAGGCTTTCGCCTTAAAGATTACACCATCTCCCGCTAAAGGGAACCATCTGTAGATGCGAAGCAGCAGGGCGCTAACGCTTACACTGGCGGCGGCGTTGACGCTGGCGCTCATCGCAGCGTTGCACAGGAGAGAAACCTGGGGGGCGCAAAGCACGCAGTGATGGACCGGTGTTTCCTACTGGAACATCCCAATCGCTGCTAATGGGCAATGAGAGACAGAAGACTCGGACTGGACACAGAGACCCGCAGTCCGCTTTTAGTTAACGCGCACGCTGCGAATTTTTTATCGTTCGACAACGCACAGGAGAAATCTCCCACCGGCACCACCTTGCAGGTCAAGATCCATTGCCATATATACGGGGTGGCCAGTGAACGGTTGTGCAGCGAGAGCAGTCGGCTTTTTCAACCGAAGAAACTCGCTAGCAGACGCTGCCTGCGTCGGCGTCGCGAGGCGAGAGAGGGGGTAGCGTAGGAGAGGGGAAGACGCGCATGCGCAGTGGGGGTGTGGACGCCGCGAGCAGGGATGCCTAGAGGAGAGACGGGGAGCGTAGGAGGGGAGAGAGAGGGAGGGGACGCGCATGCGCAGTGAGGGTGTGGCCTCCGCGGGGAGGGATGCCTAGTGGAGAGGAGGTTTTTTATTTTTTTTAATGGGTTGGCGCATGCGCAGTGGGGGTGTGGACGAACGGACACCGGACGGACGGACGAACGGACGCCGGACGGACACCGGACGGACGGACACCGGATGGACGTGAGCATGAGACATTAAAGGCTTTCGCCTTAATATATGCGACATCCACACTGCTAACGAGTGTGCACGTGTCTAATGTTGAGATACAAGGACAATCAATGTATGATGCCGCTGAAGCTATACTAGATAATCGTTGACTGCGAAAATGAGCGGATTTACATATCTGAAAGCTCACCACTCAAAACGTCATTTTATATATGGTCACATGCGCTTGGCGCGAGGCAGATGGTTTTGTTGTGAACTGGTCCAAAAGATACTTCAACTTTGCAATAAAATTTCAAGAATAATAAGATATACATTCGTAAGATAGGTATGTGTTCCGTTATTAACAATGATGTGTGTCGAGTAATGGTTCTCAAATGAGACAGGAAAATGGTTGCTCTGGACAAAGACCACAGTCAATAGACGACAAACATCACTAAGTCCGGCCTCACGGACACATGAGTGTCGATTTAATTCTTGATCTAAAGGCGCCCAACATACCCACATCTACTACTCTAATGGGCTGTTACTTCGTTCCATTTGGGCATTGTTTGGCAAAAAAAAAAAAATTGAAGGTGTAGGAATGAATGCGCGGAACTTCGTATTACGTTTTTTAAGTTTGTTAGCAATAGGGTTGGTATTAGGGGTGTGCGAATAGTGAAATTTCACCCCGATTCGAATTCGAATCGAATAGTGCCGTAGAGTGGCCAAAAATTTCAAATATCGAATCGAATATCGAATACCAAAGGCTTTGTTGAAAATCGAAAGAAAGAACAAAGAAATTCAATCTGCTCAAGTCCTCGAGCACATAACGCGGTGAGTGACTGCCACCGAAAGACAACAAATTTTCATGCAGAAACACAAGCTGTTCCTACATACTGCACATTAACCTTGCTTCAAACTTTATGGCCTTGATGTTACGGTGTTTCCTGCAGTTGAAAACATGCGCTCACTGGGTGCCTCAGTAGCGGGTATGGCAGGGTTATCGCAAAGAAGTTTTGGCGAAACCTGGATAAAATACATTTCTATGCGCTTTCCACTATTTGAAAGGATCATCCTTTCTTGTGGTCAGGAGCTCTTTCAAGTATTTTTAAACATCTTGAATATAAGGTATAAGCTCAGTGTTGGTTATTTTTTGACGCTAGCAGTTCGACAGTCTCCCAGACTGTTCTCTGGCATTTTTTTCTGGAGCCATGACGTGCGCAAACGACCAAATATCCTCTAAAATAAACATGCGCTCACTTTTTTAACCAGTAAATTGATGAATGTTTTAACGGAAGGCCTTCTGTAACGACGTTAGCATTAGTTTTAGACGTCCCACCCTAATAAATTGCACGATTGGGTTTTGTCGAATCGAATTATTCGATTAAGTATAATTCGATTCGCAATTCAAAACTCGAATATTCGCACACACCTAGTTGGTATGCATATATATTCATTAATATCTGAGCCGATGTAAACCGTTTCCATGCCCCCGCCCCCTCTCTATCTATCTATCTATCTATCTATCTATCTATCTATCTATCTATCTATCTATCTATCTATCTATCTATCTATCTATCTATCTATCTATCTATCTATCTATCTATCTATCTATCTATCTATCTATCTATCTATCTATCTATCTATCTATCTATCTATCTATCTATCTATCTATCTATCTATCTATCTATCTATCTATCTATCTATCTATCTATCTATCTATCTATCTATCTATCTATCTATCTATCTATCTATCTATCTATCTATCTATCTATCTATCTATCTATCTATCCAGTTGAATTCAAACAGATAAAGCTAATGCGTTATTTTCGGAATTACTACAGTACTATAATGTACGATCTAAAAATTTTATTCTAATTAGCTTTTCAAACTTAGCGAGCTGCAGAGAGTGCTTGCTTCGCATTTGGTTTCGATATGGTGTCATCGTTTCTTCGTAAGTTTTGAGTTAGCTGAAAAATTCAATATTGAATCACTCCTGATTATTCTGGTTATAAAATTGCAAATTGAGTATTACTAACCGCATTTTGGGATAGTCGGTACGATGTAAAGTCAGCAGCAACGTAAAATATCAACTACCTTCAAAGCAGGTCTCCGTATTTTTCTTAAAATTTGGAAGAAATAATTTTTGATATTCATGAAAATTCCATATTAACGCAAAATAGCTTTAGGCTGCGTCTTTCTTAATATCAATTATGACATATTGTTGTCACAGGTGGTGATGAAGACACGAGATCCACGTTGTCCGATCCTCCAAACAAGACTGAAACCAAAGTACTCGAGGAAAGATCTGGATGGTCGCCTTGTAAGTTGAACCCATTTGCCAAGAACGCTGCTTTCATTGCTGATT
>JALIZH010006957.1:0-121566 GCA_030522465.1 Rhipicephalus appendiculatus
ATAGAACGCCTCTCGTGCAACCGTATGCACCCGCTATCGAAAAACCGAGGTTTGAAGAATGTACTTCAAAGGACTGAGCGTCATCAATTTTAGCAAACATATTTCTCTACACTTTATTCATAGCACCAATTGTTTAAAAAACCCCGTTGTGGTGCATTTCAACTAGAGTGCACCTACAACCTCGAGTCGCTTGCAGCAGTGCATGTTCATTTAGCTTCAAAGCCCATTTGCAGTGCTCGAAGGGATGGGACTATTTCACGCCTTAGCCGAACTGCCCTAACTGTGGCTAAATGCACGTAAGCCGTTATCTACTCGTGGAGATTTCCTTCCCTGTAAATTCCACATCGTGAGTCGAAAGACGTGATTGCGCAACAAGGTCACGCGACCACGCGAAGCCTCCCCCAAATGCATATCTAACTCTCACAACTTTCCCACTTCCTTCCACCGCCAAAAGGGCCTAAACTAAGACGTGTAAGCGGTGGCCCAGATGTCCGCGGTGACACATAGGATGCGCGCGCTGTTACCATGCCAACGGCGACGGTGGATGCTTTCTCGCCCCTTCTCGGCGAGCTAGAAGCCAGGTCGTTTTGTTTTTTTTTATTATTATCGCGTGTGTGAGCGGGTACATTCCTCAGCCTGACTACACGGTCGCGACCCGCTGGCTTCGCGAAATGCGGCTCGCCGTGTCTTCGTCGCCCTATCAAGCTCGTTAGCGCAAAGATGGACACCCCCGGTTGCTCGCCTTTACGCTCCCTCCCACCTCGGTGCAAGGAAGCAGGTGGCGCGTGAATAGTGGGTCATTCCCTGCACTTTTACGCGCAACGGGAGCGAGCTTGGGGAGAATAATTCTTGCGGTGCTCACACTTCTACAAAATTACGTGTAAAAAAGATATTTGGCAATGCAGTTAGAAACTTAAGATGATTGCGGAGATAGGAGACACGTGCGAATCGCCAAGTATTCGCGGAGATTTACACTAAACAAAAAAAAAAAAGAAGAATTATAACCAGGACGTTTTACCCAAACCTTACCGGTAGTTTTTAGTCAGGGTTTTACGGGTAGATGATGATCACTAACGTTCCTATGAACGCTGAGGAGCTCTGTTTTTCGTTTCAGTGGTTCTTATTCCTCTCTTTTTGATGCTGCCATTTTATTCCCGTTAATGTGGTCAATTGTCGTCATTACATCATTTCGGATAGACTCCGGCACGCTGCTTGCTTAAAGAAGTAAGTCTTGGCTCGCAGTCACCGTTGTGCGCGTCTAATGTTTACCTTAAGTCCCACTGTTCGATACTCAACTTGCGATCCTAAAGAGATCTTGAGTTTGCCTACATGATGTTAAAGTTTAGCAGTTTTGCTTGACTGAATAATATCAGGGAGCACATGGCTTTCTTTGTTGTTAATTATCAGCCAAAAGTGAGTACTGAATTCCTATTAAAGCTGCATCAAGCAATACGATAAGAAACGAAAAAAAACCTAGCAGACTTTTCACTTATCGATCATATTTAGAAGAAAAAGAAGAAGAAGAAGAAGAAGAGTTTTAAGATAGGCATACGTGCTGGTTGGTGCAACTACACCATACGTACTTCTACATGGAAAAGAGCCCTTAAGTTTACAATTCCTTCCTACATGGAAAAGAGTTACACTATGTTGGTCAACGCATTATTACAAAATATATTTCAAAGTATTCCAAAATATATTTGCTAGCTCCAAGGTGGTCCTATTTGTGTAGTAAAAAAACACCGCTTGTTCTTGCCATAATAGAATCTTACAGAATCATTTGTCTTTCTCCTACAAAGCTCCAGTCTCCCCATATTGTGAACTTAAGAATATTACTGGGAATTATTTGTGGAACTGCACCCACATAGACAAGGAGTCAGCGAAGTTTGGTCAATGTTTTCAAACATCCCGAAGCACTCTACGAGAACCCGCCAACATGGAAGCTTTGCTCGCTACTGCGTTAAGCAAGTTACGCTGCTGCTCCAGTTGTGTGAAACTTGGATAATTAGTAGAGATTGTTAACCAGCTTCTCAACTAACTTTAAGTGGTGCGTGTCATACGACGTGCAATCCCCATGAGTAGTGCTTCCGTGTTGGTCGTGGGAATTAATGAATGCTAACTGTTAAACTAGAGTTCGCCATTTTGGCAAGTTAAAGGCCCTCGAAAACAGTTTGAACCTATAGCTCATAAGACGTAAGGCTTCACAGTCAAATGACGGATGGTGAGCTTATTAAGTGCGCGGACACAGGTTAGTGTACATAGTCGAATTTCATAAGCTTATGACGTTTATTGGAAAAGCTGGATGCAACTGAAACATAAACAGCAAAACAGACAGTACAGATACATCATCAGTGGAAGCGTTTGTACATCCAGTGTCCTTCGTCTCTCGCTGTAGCGCAAATCTCGCAGCCCATAATGTACAGGAGAAGCTTTCAGGGCCACCGATGACAAGAGAAATCGAGAAAGGCAACCGAAAAAAAAAACGCAAGAGGCATTCATTCCTGTTCCATTCGCGCAGAGCCGAGTGGCAGCAACAAATATCAGCCGGGGAACGCTATAGAGGCCAAGTGCCGCACAAGAGAGGCAGTCCGGCCCGAGTGCAGCGCTAACTAGCGGACGGCGGGACGGTCGAACCGAGGGAGCACAACCTCTCGCGTAATCAGCTGCTTCGTCATTCCGCAAAGCGCTCCTCTCCGGTGCTAGCCTTCGCTCTGGGCCAACGCCGGTCCCGCTAACAATCCACGGCTGCCAAGCGCCATTTCTTTTTATCTCGTCCAATCTCTCACTCTCGGTCTACGGAGAGGTTAGAAGATAGGAAGTGGGGTAACAAGGAAAGAAAATAAACAGCAGACACATAATGCGCGGAAGAAGAGGAAAAAGAGAGAACACACGAAGAAGACGCGCTCGAAGTAACATACACTAGCACGCACTCTGCTAGGGGAACCAACCGCTTGCTGGCATCGTAACACGAGCCGTAATGGCCGCCGTGAATGCCCAGCGGAAATGGCCCCGTGTGGTTAGGGGGAGCCCGAAGGAGAGGAGTAGAGGGCTGTTAGAGAGAAAACAGCTGGTGGGGGAAAGAGTGCATCAGCCGTGCTAGACCTCGCCGGATGGCCCACAGCGGCGCGACGGCTGGCGCCCGCGCCAGAGCCGTAGACTCGTTCTTGCTGCTTCAATTGCTATTCTCTTTCTCGTTTCGGGTAGAGCAACGGCTGTTGCGCCGCTGCCCTGGATGCCTGTGTAAACTGCGGCCCGTAGACGCTGGGCTTTATGCGCGTCGTCCTGGCGCGCGGCCGTGCGACAGCCGGCAAATATTGGGGTGCAGCTGCGCGAGATCCTTCTGCAGAGCGGCGCAATCTCGGTGTGTACACACAGATGCTTTGGGATAACAGAGATCCGTTTGTCGCGAGGTATATTTGACGGGTCCGCATCGTGATCACTGCTTCCAGCTTTGTCGGCAGTCGAAATGACATACGCTCGGTCTCGGGCATTTAGCCAGGCTGTTCTACCTATTGACACGTATGTTGTGCAGGAACATTATTATCAGTTCTGAGTTTTCGTAATAGACTAATGCAAAAAACTATTATATCGTATCAGAGCATAATTCTTGTGATGATGTTCTACTTGTTCGATGGTGTATGGACTTCTAAAGATATATAGCGAAAAATATCTACACCACCTGCGACTTAGTACATCGTATATGGCTGTTTTAGTTCAGCAGCAAGTGCACCACATCACCGCAGTTCTTTTGCGGAAAAAAAAAGCCGAAGTGTTGCACCAATTCGTTTCGAATGATCAAGATGCCTAACAGTGAGCAAAACATTGAAAGTACATTTAGAGCTTTTAGACGGCATATCACCAAAAAACATGGTCCGTATCCAGCAGCCGTGTTCAAGAGGAAAGTGCTTGTCGAATTAATTTTCCTTTGAACGCACCGACGTATTAGTCTTGTACAAATTGTATAACTTTTCATGAAAGTCATCCAGCGTTACGTTTTCCAACAAACACATCGGAAGACCTGACAGGACGGGTGCAGTTAGGCGAGATTGTTATACGAGTATTACATTGCATTCTCAACTAAAAAAAAAAAAAAACACTTATGTCTGGTGTAAGCCTACGACTGCAGTCATGTCAATTTGTTCACTGTTAAGTGGCACTTGTGCAAGCACTTTTCTAGGACTGTCTGCAAAACTATACTAACATTTCTCTTCTAGGACCATTCGATTCAATTTTATTTAAATATGGATCTCTAAGTTTGTTCATCTTTTCTGTGTTGAATTCTTAATATAAAGGTTCATGTATCTTTGCTGCCTGACTGTATTTTAGTACACATCTGTGACACACTGCGCGACAAATTTCGTGAAGTCATTTTCTTTGCTAAACTACGAGGAGCAGAGGGTAACACATAAGGCAGCAACACGTCCCATGTCCCTGGATATTTAAGTGAGTAGAATATAGTAAGAGGGAGCCAGTCGTAGGGACATTACTGTACTTGCTTATATATGTGTTTCTATTTGCTTTTAATTGCCCTTCACAAAGTTGCATGACAACCAAGAAATAGTGCATCACTTACTTTCTCCGGATAGGCAGACTGCTACTCTAGTACATTTCTAACTCTTTTCTTTTTTCTCATTCAAATATCTGCTTGCACAAAAATAAAGGCAATTATATTATAACAGTCCTTGCAGATAGTGGCCCCACAAGTATTACAACTGTGGGCAGCAGCACAGGCTGACTGACACATTTGTTATTTAGCCAAAAGCTCGAAGCCGGCGTGCAACGCATCTGTGTTTGAACATCAAACGTCGGTATAATGGCTGCTCCAGCCACAAGATAATAAAACAATTTAAAGAGCAATTGAAACTGCATTGCTACAACTGCATTGCAATATATGTCTTGCAATGCAGTTGTCGTTGTCGCCCATGTCGTCGTGTTCGTGTCTCTCTTGTTTGTCTATCTTGTGTGTGTGTGTGTTTTGCTAGCGGAAGAATGTCATGCAATATACATTAAAGCGCATAAGTTCGAGGCGCCACGTTTTTCCCAGTGGAGTTAATAGATAATTTTAGTTCAGCGTACGCAAGGTTGTACGTCCGCAACGTGCTGAGCGCTGCGTACGCTACGTCGGAGGCTGCCTCCTACAGAATTAGTTTAGCGTGCGAAACATCCGAAACGTGTACGGCACCTGAGCGTCAACAGGCTTGTCTTTGAGTGTTGCTTCGCGCCGTCTAGTGGCGAAGCAATGAGCTGTAATAACCGATATTGGATCGCACGCAACACACAAGTCAAGGCATGAGACAAGCCGAGCTTTTCCGACGATGAGTAGTGGTTTGGGGGGTTGGGGCTAGGTGAACTAGCAGCACGAGGGACATAGAGGCGACGAACACGAGCGCTTAATGCCAATTTAACTTTTATTGTTTGCTACAGACATTTTGTAAGGATAAAGAGAAAAAAAGAAAGTGAATCGAACAGGGATTGCTAAATGCTAAATACAAAAATATTCCCATTGGCACAGGCGTCTTCACGTGCCATGAAAGCTCCTTTGACAATGATGAGGGCTGTCGTGTGGCTCATCCGTGTGCGAGAACAATCACCTGAGCCTAGTGGAACACGGACGTGCATACACGTGCGCTATAGTGCTTGGCTAGAACTATCCCTTTACCTTCTAACACTTGGAATGCTTTCGCAGGCGATCGTTCAGACATCTGCCGGTTAGACACACGTAGCAACTACCACAGTTCAAAGTGATCACACTCACGACGGCCTCGTCCACAATCCACAAATCCGCCGCGGTGCTTCATGTCAACATAGGGTTCTTGCTTCTCTGAAACTCACGTCGTCCAGTCATCCCTTACGTTGTGCTCCGGCTTAGCAGCGATCACAATCCACTGCACCTGTTCACCGTTTGGCTTCAGGTTACTTAGTTAAGCTCCAAATCAAAGGCAGCGCCGAAATTCACGCGGACTTCGTTACTGCCACATCCACCCTACTGCTATAGTACTGCTGTCGGTCGCGGCCATCTTGACTGTTTTGGCCTCGGCAGGTCGAGATCTCCCGAGACAGCCACCGATAAGGTACGCAACTGCCACAGGGGGCGCAGCGTAAGCGCCGAGATCTAGCGTGCGCATCCCTTGCGCACGCAAACGCACGCATCTATCTCAGACTGAGCGCATGTGCAGTCTTGCTCCCTCTCGCCCCTTGAGTGCACAAGGCCATTGAGCGCGCTAAACTAAAATTCTCTAATATGTGGCAACTGATGATAAAATTTAGTAGTAACTGAAGCACTTTCCAAGTTGACCGGTCTAACAGATCGATTGCAAGGTATGTAATGGACAGGCGCACACGTGCCACCTTTATAGCACATTCCCTCCGTGTTCTTCCTTTTTATCCGTTAACCCTTTTCCTATCGAGTAGGGTAGCAAATCGGTCACACTCCTGGTTTACGTCTCTGTCTTTCTTTCCTCCTCCACCTCAACTACCGCACAGACAGCTAGCCTTGCTCTGCCGCAATACGGGTAACCCTGAGGCAGAGCACGCTTTACACCAACATTTATAGGCAACTAACCCATACACTATACAATCAACAACGACATGAAGCAAATACAGCGTTCTGTCTTGTTTCTGCGCTCTTTGTTACGCTTTGTCATGCACAAACCAGCCCATTTCAGCAGTCTCTTGCATTTTATCGATATAGTCACAGGGTGTTTATTGATTATTGCTAATTATTAACTGCGAATATTACTAATTATTTCCTGCGAAAAAAAAAGATAATGACCTTTTTTTTAGGTCTGGCGGTCCCATGCCACCAATTTCCCACAGGGCGGCTGCCCTCTCAAGCGACTATGTACTTCGTTCTGCCGAGAATCAGGCCGGAAGTGCGCTTGTACCTATTTCACCGGTAGGTACTCGGCGACAGCAATTATCTGCCTCCCACAGCAGCGGCAGATGCTCAACTATTTCACCAAGGTTGTGGTGGATTAAGGTTCGCTCAGGGGCCTTTGCAGAGCCTTATGGGGCCGCTTTTCGAGATGAGTATCCATGGACAACCGAGCGCCTGGTCGGTGTACTCCTCTTCCCATTAGGAAAAAAACCGGTGGGTTTTCGGTCGGCACCGGGAATCGAACGTGGTACCTGCCCGCATTGGAAGCGGACGCTCAAGCATGTAGCCACCGCTTTTTTTAAAGGGCGAAGCTCCTTAAGGTCGAGGCTTGTACATCACTCTCCCGGTGTCCCGCGGTGTAGCCACGTTAGTGCGATGACGATGACGCCGCCATCACGGCACAGCACATGCAAGGTAACCATTATACGCCATGACGATGACGATGACGCTGATGACGATCAAGAACAAGCGCGTTCCAGACCACACATTCTCTTTCTGCCATCACGGCATAGCACATGGAATGTACCCACTACACGTCATAACGATGACGATGAAGAATAAGCGCGTTCCAGACCACACACTATCTTTCTGCAATGGTTGAAAACGATCGTGAACACGCTCTCGCCCGCGAAAGGCAAAACGGCAACGCCGACAACAAGCTGCTACACCCGAGTTGAGGACGCGGAAAGCGGCGGCTCAACGGCAAAAACACATTGTATATACTGTACACACGCGTTGTCACTCATTTACATGCACGAGTGGGCAATGTCACGGGTGATTTACCATAAGAACGGTCCTCAGTGCTTCGCCTACTCGTCATGATTCACTTCGCGGAAATGCGAATTTGTTTTACTTTTTTGCGCTCCTTCTTACGCTTTGTTATGCACAAACCAGCGCATTTCGGCAATCTCTTGCATTTTATTGATATATTTACGGGGTGTTTGTCGATTATTACTGATTATTAATGGCGAAGCTGTTTAAACTATCAAGAACGTGTCCAACGTCATCAAAAACTCCACAGGTGGATATGCATGCCAGAAATTGGGCAAACCCCGCTTCCGAGTACAGCAGGTGCGAGCGTTAAACGAGAACTTTGCTCGGCAAACTGGAGCACATGAAAAACGTGAGAGAGAGACATAAAGAAAGAAAGAGATAGATAGAAAGAGAAAATATAAAGAAAGAAAGAAAGAAAGAGAGAGAGAGAAAGAATGAACGAGACACAAAGAAAGACAGAAAGAAAGCGATAGAAAGACAAAGGAAAGATAGAGAGAAAGAAAGGGAGGAAAGACAAAAGAAGGAAGGCGGAGACAGATATAGAAAGAGAGAGAGAAAACCATACAATGAAAGACACGAAAAAGAGATAGAAAAAAGCCACAGTTTCGCCGCAAGAGCGAAGGAATGAATGCGATATCAAGAAATTAGAATGTCACACGAAGATCGACGAGCGGCTTGATACTTGCATCTGTCCGCTGAAGCAAAAAGAAGGACGCTCGAGAAGGACGCACAGGTATACACAGGACAAGCGTGAACAACTAACAACTATCACAGTTGTTACGCCTTTCTGTTTGAGCAACGCGCCGCAAGTGTCGACAACACAGAACCCGACGCTCTTAGATATGTCTCCTTCTTTTAAAATTCGGCGCCCGGAATGACCCCTCTGCGTCTCCTGCCACGCGGTGGTGTCTGGCCCAAGCTGTGGGCGGTGTCCTTTTGTTTTGTTCGTTCCACATCGCGAGTGGGCACAGACAGGGCCCCCCTTTTTCATGCGCGTCTCAAGGGCAGTTTTCAAATTGAAAGAAAATGTAGGAGCGTTGCGTGATGGAAAACACGCTCAAGCTCCTGCGAGATCTGCACACCGTCTGCGGTAAATAGTTTCTATAACTAGCTTGCCATTAGTATGCTGGCGCATGCATGGCGTGTGGCTGAGTGGTTTGACGCAGCGGGCTGCGTCGCGAGGGTTTGCTGGTTCGAATACCCGGGCGGGTGCTTTGGAATTTTTTTGCGTCTGATTTACTTTTCTTTGTGCCTTTTTATGTATATACATACATACACATATCCGGGACATGACGACGACGGCAAAAATCAGCCTAGAGGGTCCACATAATTGATATCCCAATAAAAACAGAGAGCAAGAAAGAAAGCGAAAAAAATTACATGAAGAAAAAAAGAGAAAGAGCGAGAAAAAGAAAGAAACAGGAAGAAAGATACAAAAAGAGATGCAAGAAACAGAGAGAAATAGAAGAAAAAAATTAATATATGCAAAAAAGGCCATCTAGCTGCGATCTTCCTTCAGGCTTGGCACCACTAGTGAGCAGCTGTCATGATTATTTTTCATAACAAACCGCTTAATTCGAGGCAAAATGATTCTCCCTGCAGAGATAATATACAGCAACTGACGATAAAAGTTAGTAGTAACTGAAGCACTTTGCAACTCGACCGGGCTAAATGATCGATTGCAGGCGTATAATGGACAGGCGCGCACGTTCCGCTCTGATAGCCCATTCCCTGTGTTCTTTCTTTTTATCCGTTAGCCCCTTTTCCACAAAGTAGGGTAGCAAATTGGTCGCCCGGCTGGTTTACATCTTAGCCTTTCTTTCCTTTCCTCCTCCACTACAACTCAGACATCCAAGTTTTGCTCTGCCGCAATGCGGGTACTATTGAGGCAGAGCACGCTTTACAGGAGCATTTATAGGTAACGAACCGCTACATCGTACAAGCAGCAACGGCACGTGGTAAAGACGATCCGCACAGCGTTACGTTCCATTTGTGCGCTGTTTCTTCCGCTTAGTTACACCCAAACCAGCCCACTTCGCTACTCCCCTGCGCTTTATACGTATTTCCGCGGTGTTTTTGTCGATTATTACCAATTTTATTTTCATACTTTCCTATTGAAACCACATAATTCGAAGCCAGAACCCTTCTTTTACCGCTAGAATAATATGCAGAAACTGATAGCAATATTTATTAGTTATTCAAGCGATTCTTGTACCTTTTGGGCTAGGTTTTATGTTCTGCATTTTTTCGTTCTTTTATACAACAACGCCCACAATAGACTAGTACACTGATATTTGAATGTGAGAGTGTAAATACCGGTTGTTATCTATCTATCTATCTATCTATCTATCTATCTATCTATCTATCTATCTATCTATCTATCTATCTATCTATCTATCTATCTATCTATCTATCTATCTATCTATCTATCTATCTATCTATCTATCTATCTATCTATCGTTAATTTACGAGCATTTGATGCCACAATCGAGCCTGCAAAGATATGTGGACCAATTATTACGCAAAGGAGGCATCGATATTACAAGGCAGATAAGTGACATATCACGTTTAACTGGGGAAGGAAATGGAGGCAAATATAGCTCAAAAGACGTACAACGGACGAGGGACGACGAAGATAAGCCAGTGCTTCGCGGTTACTCGTCAAGTATGGAATACCAACAAGCCCAAGCCGCAACTTTTCATAATTGCATACCGCGATTCTCTATACACTGTGGTTCGTGCGCATTGAACCTTGTCAGATAGCGCTGCGAGGAAACCATGGGTAGATGTAATCGGTCCATTTATTTTATCGTCCCGATTAGCAGCTGTGAGCCATCGTCAGTATTAGACAAAGTCACTATTAGGGTTGACCTTTTCACTGATATGTCAAACTTAAGTTATAAAGGAAAATCGTGGTTGAGAGAAATTTATTTAATGAAACAGAAACTAATATCAATTACCAGGTGAATATAAGCATCGTGAAGGATGGTGCTGCTACGTGCAATGATAAATTGTTGTTCTAGTGCTATAAATACCATATTATTATTAAACAGATACCTGATTAAGCAACGACCGCTCTACTGCATTGACTAATGCAGTAGTATTAAAAATTATAAACATCGTTTTAATGATTCTACACTGTCAGTGAGATCGACAAACAAAATGTTTACTATTCAGTTAAGCTTTTGACAAATTTGTTTTGACTTTTTTATTCCTACTGTATGCTTACTTCCTTCAATCCGTTCATAATCTTGAGGTGCCCTGTAGTATAATTTATTTCCTAACTGTCGTTAATGAGCAAACATATACTTTTGTAAGCAGTCTGATAAGACTCTTGTTCCATCCATTTGGGTATTGTCTGAAAAGGTCCGACATTATGCAGGGGCACGACTCCGATTTCATTACTCAAATATATGTGCAGCCAGAAAGAAGTTGACAAGAATATTCAGTAGAATTTTAAGAGAAATGCATGGAAAAGCCTTGCCAAAAATGGCTGACTTCGACCCCCCAGTTGCGGGCAAATTAGGAAATTAAATTTTTTTTTTACAAGCAGCCGACTGCCAGAAACCCTATTGTAAAGTTTTCCATTTCCGTATCTGTGTGTCGAAAATACGCACAATTCCACTTCTGTGTGTTCGTTTACAACTTATGCAAATTATTGGATTTAGCTACGTTAGGCTTGGAAGCTTCGTAAAGTTCACAAGAACTTTTTCTTCACATGCCCTGCGCTTATAGAAGTGGTAAATAAAAGCATTGATTGATTAATTTCATTGAAAGCTTTACAAATTTCATATTCAGTAAATAGTGTTGTGATTTCAAAAGTCCTTCAGTACGTACATACGCAGAATATATGTAGTGATATGCATGAATGATGGAATATCTTATTCATGTGTAACATGCCCAATATACGAGGGTTGTACCAAAAGTAAGGTTCCCAATGAGCTACAGCCTGGACGGAAGGTGCTAGGCTAAATCCGACAACAGTGCCATGCGCAGTTGTTCCCCCCTCTCTCAAGCCCGCCCGTCCGCGATTTGCTAAGTCACTCAGTGTTAGCTTGGTAGCCGTCACAGATGGAAGTGTTGATCGCCGCTCCCGCCAAGTAAGAGGTTCGAGCAGTATTACGAAGTTACCGCCCGTGGAGATTCATCGGCAACTGATTGAGGTTTATGGTGAATAGTGCATGTCCGCTTAGCACGTCCGCAAATTATGCAGAGCTTTTGCTGAGGGTTACACTGAAGTTCACGATGAAGAACGGAGTGGAAAACCGCCGGTTCCGGATGCGATTGTCCAGAAGATCAACAGTGGGCTGCTCAATGATTGGAGGGTCACTGTCCGTGATCTTGGTGAACGCATTGCTGAAGCTTCGCACGGCACAATTGAAAGAACTTTAACAGAAACGTTGGGTTATCGCAAGGTGTGTGCACGATGGTTCCCGCGGATGCTGTCTGACAGACACAAGGAGCAACCCCACGTCGGCACAAGGACACAAGGAGCACCCCGACGTCGCTCGTCAAACACAGGAGCTTTTGAAAAAAATTGGGTGTTATGCCCCATCCCCGTAAAGCTCGGACTTAACCCCCAGTGATTATCACCTCGTCCCCAAGGTAAAGGAACACTTAGGTGGCAAACGCTTCTAGAGCGACGATGAAGTCCGAGCAGAGGTGTCACGCTTCCACTAAGGGTTGGCGGGAGACTTCTCCGACTTAGGAATACAAAAGCTCGAGCGCCATCTTCAAAAGTGTCTAAAAAATGGAGACTATGTTGAAAAATAGACAAAAGTGTAAGCTTTTCAACGATGTGTAAATTAATAATAATAAACCAAGTTTCCTATTTGTAAAAAATATGGGAATCTTACTTTTGGTACAACCCTCGTATTTAAACTTCAACAGAGATTTTCTTTTTTTCACATAATTGCATGAGCGTATCTCATTGATGAAACACGTGTGAACTGATGTTTTATTTCCTAAATACGTTAGCAGTCAGCAGTACCAGCGAAAAAAAATGTTATCGCTAGTAGAAATGTTCTCTCGCAAGTAGGTTAGCTGTCAATTTTTCTTTACGTGCGACATAGCACGTCATAAAAAAGCTCAGGTTAAGGCCTAGAATACTGACAATTTTCCCTACGCATTTTACGAGTATTAGAAACTTCCAAAATATATCTGCTGTTTCCGGGCTTTCTTTTGCATCCCGGGTGTGCTAACTGTTTAGTTTAAATTGAAAACAACTAATACAACCAGTGTCCGCTCCATACTTGCGCAGCTCGTGCTCATATGTCATTCTACAGCAACTTCTCGTATTTCACAGCGGTAGTGTCCTACAGCAGATTGCTAAAGCAAGTTTGGTTTCCGCTACCCCTTCCTTTTTTTTTTTCTTCATCTGAATGAAACTGAGATCAGCCTGGAGAGCGGCTGGTCCGCCTCGGTGGAACAGTGGCTACGGTGCTCGGCTGCTGACCCGAAGGTCGCGGGTTCGATCCCGGCCGTGGCGGTCGCATTTCGATGGAGGCGAAATGGTAGAGGCCCGTGTACTGTGCGATGTCAGTTCACGTTAAAGAACACCAGATGGCCCAAATTTCCGGAGCCCTCCACTACGGCGTCTCTCATAATCATATCGTGGTTTTGGGACGTTAAACCCCAGATATTATTATTATTGGAGAGCGGCTGTGCATGCAGTGTACTGTATCAGCTTCGGTATGATCTTCCAATGAAAAGCATATATATTAAATGGTGTGCTCTTTTCGCACAAGAGAATGAATGAAAAGTCGTGTCCGTTGTGTGCAAGCAGAAAAGTATGTTTGCGGTAATGATAACTGAAACCGCAACAATTTATAATCTAGGCAAAAAATGCAATCGAACGCTTTCGCTCTTTTTAACCAGGGAGGAATCAACATATATTAGTGTATCTCGTTTTGTCCAGGCCCGAGTTATTCCAGTGCACACATAAATCGTCATGCGACTTCCAGTAAAACGCTGGTGATGGTAGCGCTCATGCGTTTGCTTTCTCATGTCCGCCTGTAATACGTTTCCGCGCTAAACGCTCATAGATATATGTGGCACAAACAATGCCTGAAGTCAACTTGCCTCAAGAATGCGTAAAATTATAAATAATAGTAAACTTTGGGATAATCCGTCAGCTATTTGTGTAACTATGTGTCAATTTGCATAGTTAGGGCAAATCTATTGCTGTATACATTTATTTGCTTGCCAGAACCAAAGGTTCATGTACCACTCAGTCTAGATTCAATGTGAGTGTAAGTACGACAAGGCATGTGCACAAAATTCAATAACCTGAAACAAGATGAACTTAGGCTCTTTGAAGCTCTGGTTAAATCTTCTTTGAAGTCGCAAGAGACGTACTGCCTTTTTACATCCTGTATTTTAGATTCAGATGAGCTGTGTTCAAAAACCTGCAGACTACAAAATATTTTTCATGACAGAGTGGGGCGGTATGTATGTGTGTCAAAAGTAACGTAATTTTCGATTTTAAAAAAGTTTACTATTAGATCCTCGGGTTTTCATTCTTTTTAGTACCGACATGTGATGTTCCCGCAACAAACCCGTCCTCGTGGAATATAAAAGTCTGCAAAGAATACGTTAGTCTGAAATAAATTACGCTGCCTGACCCGAAGATTTAGAAAATGAATGAATCATTCCCATTTCGTTGTTGAAACATTCATTATTTCTACTGCTTTCGTGCAACGCTTACCTTATATCCTGATGAACTGCTCCTGGATTCAGCGCTACGACGTCGCGTCGGTCGAAAAAGATAAAAAGAAAAAAAAACTTCACCACTTTCTTGTTGAAAGATACAGTATATCGGTGGACAGCTAGTCGAAGCACGCTTGATTGCTGCTGTTCGTATGGTCGTTGCAGTAATCGCAAACAGAAAGAAATAGCTAAAGAAAAAAATTGCAAGATTTTACGCAGCCTACTTGAGCAACAAAGAAGTGCTTCACATCCAGAAACGAGAAATCAGGTGCGGAGCACACAGGTGTATGTTTGGCGTCACCGGTGGATGCGGCACAGCAAGCCGTCCTCAGACGCGCTCCCCGCACGAGCCACGAACAGAAGGAACCGAGGCAGTAGCACCGGTGGCGGCCGTGGCAGCAGTGCGAGCATCGGAGGCCGCAAACAGGCGCTCCGGCGGTGCGGCGTCCGGAGCGCACGGCGACATCCCTTTCGTGCAGGCAGCGCGCGGCCGCAGTTTCCCGGCCGGCCCGATTGCGTTAGCAGGCCGAGCGCGACGCCGCCACCACCGCTCCGATGCCGCTTTCCTCTTCCTCCTCTCTTTCCCCTTCCTCCCTCTCTCTCTCACTCTCAGCTGGCTTCCTCTCCGCATCCTTATCTGCATCCCAATCCTCCTCTACATCCCCCGTTCCTCGCATCTGGATATTTCTCTCCCCCCATTGCCTCCCTCCACTCCTCCCGTCGCCAGTTGCCCGCCCATTCCTGCGGAGCCTCACGGTGCGTCCAACAGGAGGCGCCTCTGTACTCAAGAGGAAGGATGCTCTTTGTCGGTATTTTGCTGCCTCGCGCGCCGGGACACTTAAATGAGCTGAGACAAGCCGTTTACTTGTTTTGAGACTTGGATCACCGTCGAGATGCGTTACGTAACAGCTGTGTCTGCCTCGTGGATGTGTCAGTGCCAGTCGCGGCGCATATACATTTATTTGTTTCAGAATACTGCGGTTCCTTCATTGGCCAGAGCAGAGGAGTGATACGTGAACAGTTTCTGTTTCTTTGAATAACACAGAATCTTCCGCAGTAGTTGGCGATGGCAAAATGTCGTTTACAGAAGAATAATTGGTGTTACAAGAATAAAATATTTATCACGTCATTCGACTTAGAAATGACCGGCGGAAAAAGAGTATCTGTGAGCACGTATGGGTTCACTACATGCTTTGCAGTGACTATGTCTCGAAGGGAGCTTGAAAGGTTCATGAAGATAATGAGATGATGGTACCTTGATGTCACCATGGTATCGCACATAAATGTCTGGCATATTTTCATAAGGATGATGGTGTGTCGTCGTGAAACCGTTAATTGAAGTGTGAGCCAAGATAAATAATTCGTTGAACATTTCATCAACGACAATGCACTGGGAGTGTGGCAGACATCGATACATGGTATCTGCAGATTTTCTTGCATTTATCAAGGTCGATGTTTGTTCAAAAATTGGAATTACTGATTAATGTTCTCGCCCATGTTCCTTATCAAAGTAAAAAAAAATAAAATCGCAACCATCTGCTGCTTGGGGGAGCAGACTTTCTGCGTACTCCGTGCTCGATGGCGAATTACCTGTTCTAGATAACAATGCTCACATTTAGTGAAAAGCAGCACTGACTGACACGCACTTATACTATACACAAGTAGGAACGTCGCGGATAACGCTTGAATGCAATGCCGTGCGTGGCAACGACACAGAGTTACTTGCGCTGGTTAATATAATCTACGTCACAATGAAAGTACTACTAGCCTTTCAAGCATAGAAGCCAAAGCTGTCACGCAGCACTAGACGTAACGAGTCGGCAAGCATAGCCGGGCGGTACATTTTTTCCGCATCAGGAGCTCTGTGCGACCTATCTAGAACAGTTAGGAACCAGACACCACTAGCTGCTATTGTCAGCTTAAAAATATAAACAAAAAAAGAAAAACTGAAACAGTTGTGCCAAGCTGGGTTACTGGGTTGAGCAACGTTCTAGGACGTGTAAGGCAAAACGACTGAAGCCTGGTTGAGGATTCTCGAGCTTAAAGGGCATGCAGAATCTCGAGACGTTCGCCCGAGGGTTTTTTCTTCCGTGTTTTGTCGGCTGCTGATATTGAGTTCTTGGTGCTGTAAAGCCATCAAGAACGCAATAGAACTGGAAGGTCTCTTCAAACAGAGTACAACGAGCGCGAACAAGGTGTCTATATTGTTTATGTTTGGTGAGGTTACTCCATCTGTTACACGTCCGCATAGGGCTAGTGGTTATGGAGCTCGACTGCTGAACCGAAGGTTGCGAAAATCGAATCCCGGTCGCGGTGGCCGCGTTTGGATGGAGGCAAAATGCTAGAGGTCCGTTTGCTTTCATTTAGGTGTACCTTAAAGGACTCCCCAAGTGGTGGAAACCCCTTAAAGAACCCCAAGAGGTGGAATTTACGGAGCCCTTCACAGCAGTGTCTCTCATAATCATATCGTGGTTTTGGGACATAAGGCCCCAACAATTTATATTATTACTCTTATTTTTTTGAAATCAAAGGATGTATGTGCCACGCGTGTCAGTAGGCGTAAAATAAAAAAAAATAATGCCAGAGGCTTCAATTCTCGCCAGAAAAATCATATAATTTTTTTTAAAAAGAAGCTTCCTCAATGAGGGAAAAATTCATTGAAGTGAGGGAATCGAACCCGGAATGACCTTTATTCAGGGTGGTTGCTCTACTCTCTGGAGGGTAGCATATCACGGAGGAAGGTCAAATTATTAAACAGCTTGAAATACATGGACACTGAATACGGCCAGACATTTCTGCGGAACCTCGTCCGCACTGTGAAAGAATATTAAATAAAAATACAAATTGTCCTCATCCATCAGCTTGTAGAAAGAACGTTTCATTCAATTATCAGGTAAACTACGGGAGTGAGTGCGCACTTTATTTAGGTCCTGAGCAGAAATAATTAAAACGGGGAGGGAGGCCCCACCAATCAAGAACAATCAAACAACTGAGGTCTTTAGTGAAAACATGAAACTCGCCCAGCAGTCTATTCTTCTACGTTTCATCAAACGATGAAAGTCATTTATTTATTATTTGAATGTTCTTCTAGAGAAATGAGTTCTTTGCATCAATCGTTGTTTCCAATAGTTCCCCAAATAAAATTCGCCCTATTTTTCTTGTGCCTGTAAAGCATGCACCTCCGCATATAGAGTGTATGTAACGAGAAGCACTAGTCCATAGCAAAAAAAAAAAAAAAGAAAAAAAAAGAAACATTGTCCGGGCTTAGAAATTATCCCTGGTTCGCGTTATGCGAGTGCAACCGGGCTTTATCTGCCAGAATAATGTTCGTGCATAAGAGAGCAGTATTCCCAGAGGATGCGAATAAAGCGTTATAGACCCCTACTAGAATGAGACACAAGTGAGTGAGTAAGAACTTTATTTAGGTCCTGAGGAGAAAAAATTAAAGCGGAGCCGGAGGTCCCGCCAGTGAAACCGGTGGCTCCACCTAGGTAGGGGCCGGTAGACGTAGTCCTTCGGCGATGGCCTGGGCCCTCTGGACAGCCTTGAGATCAGCGACGAGCTCTGTGCTTCTAAGCGTTGAGTCTCAGGTGAACTGGTCAGGAAAAGTCCGTGCCCGCGTTGGCAGGGTACAGCCAGAGCGTAAGTTCGAAGTTGTATTCGTGGCCGCAGTGTGGCCATTCAGCAGGAAGGCGAAGACTGATCCTGCTTGGTGTCTCGGGTGTGACGTAGGTTCTGGTATACAGCTGTCTATAAGTGACGGCCGGTGCTTTTTTGAGCCTCGGGTGATGAGGAGGAAAAGTTATTCGGTCTTAACCTATGATTTGAAGTGATTTCGTGGTATGACATGAGCGGCTCTTTGTTGTCTAGTTTCCTCCAGGCTGAGTTGAAGCGAGGGGGTGGACCGCAGACTCGGAATGCGAGTTCTCGCGCCAGTTGGTGAGCACTCTCGTTCGGGTTACAGTCAGGAGGCCGGGTAGTGTTGCCCACGGGGACAGGGAACCATGTAATGTTTGGGGGGCGTGAGGTTGTCTTCTCCCGTATCTTGCAAGAAAAATTTGTTGACAACTGTAGGCTGCTTTCCAAGAGACAACAGCCACCGATAAGGTTCTAATGGCTGTTCTTTAGTCCGAGTGAATGACGGACGCTCCAGCGCAGCTTCTAAGGGCCACTGCAATGGCCATTTGTTCTGCTTCGCGAGTGAAATTGGTAACTACCATGGCTGCCATTGATGAGCGAGCCATGGAAAGAGGTACCATTTCAGGGTGGCATTGTTGAATTTCCCGCCTTCAGCCTGCGAGAAGAGGCCGACGAGCTTTGTGCCAGCATGTGCGAGAGCTTGTTCGAAGAAGAAAAGGGGAAGCCATCTTTACGTTCTGGGCTCATGCAGACGCTAATAAACGTCTGTCTGAGCTTGTAAGATCGTGTCGGCTGTTCAGTTGGCCACATATTTTACAGCATAGTGGGTATGCCACTCTCACATGGAGTCTTATTGGCTACAAAACATCCGGAAGCTTCTTAAATAAACGCAAAGATGACTTAAAGGGGCCCTGCAACACTTTTTTTAGGATGGTAAGAAAACTCTGCCGATGGGGCAGTCGTGGCTCCTGAGAACACGCGAGCCAAACCATTATAGCGCAGCACAAGGCCTGCAATCTACAATTAATTCTCATAGTCAAGCTAGAAATCGTTCCTTCTTCTTTGTACAAATGATGCCATATACCCAAATTCCCGGCCATTGGCTGATTTTAGCATCGTGACTGCATAGTTACCGCTGCCAGCCGGAGGAGGCCGCCACGTGCCCATGCGCGAGCTCGCAATCGCACGAAAAGTTAGCCGCTCGGTCGAAAAAAAAGAAGAAGCGCTCGAAGGTCATGACGCACACGTGACGTAACTTCTCTCGCCCGTGCCATTTCTCCCCGCTTAGCCTCCAGCGCGCTTGTCGGGACGAGATAAGAGAGAACGCAATGACCACGTGCCACAAATCTCTGTAACTCTGCTCGTACTTGATCGGTCCTAAAAATTTTTGTGGTGGTCGATTGGTGAGGCAACGAACTCGTTTAAGGAAGACATTCAATGGTTAATTGGAAATGTGTTGTAGGGTTCTATTAAAGTGAAAGGTATAAGGTATTCATTGAAGTGTATTCGTTGGCATCGTCTTTAAAGTTCTCTGCTGTCGTCACCGTAAGTCCTGCATGCTGCAATAGCTCGTTAGAACGAATCTGAGGAATATTGGAATCCGTTAAGGCATATACGCAACGCATGTTAGCGGACGAATGCAGTTTTAAAATGAACTGTTCCCCCCCCCCCCCCTTTTTTTTTTCTTTTGAAGACCTCATGGCGCCGCTTCTATGTGGCCTCAGCTCTACGTGCTCGCGGAGACGAAGTGAATGCGCAGCTCGCGCACCTCGAGCCATAATTTCATTGCTCAGTTTTTAAATGCGGAGCCCTTTAGGGGGGCCAGGCTGTCATATGCTGTCGTCGTCGCTTGGCGCAACGCAGGCAAAACCACATATAGCATAGCCAGTTGTACCATAATGAGCGCGCGCTCGCGCCAAAGAGACGTCTTCTTCCTCTTGTTCTTCGAGCGTCTTGATGATGATACAAAGCGCGGACATTACTACTATGGCTAAGGAAACACGACAACACAAAAACGTATAAAAATTGAAAGAGGAAGCAAGCGAGAAATAGAAAGAGAGAAAAAGACAAGAGAAAATTGGAAGAAGAATATTAACAAATAGAAATGAAGACACAAACACAGAAAAAGCTCAAAAAGCGAACAGGAAAAAAAAAAGAGAAGAGGAAAGAAATAGAAAACCGAAGACAAACAAGGAAGGCTGCCCAGCTCCGCACTTCCTTCAGGCTTGGCACCATTAGTGCGAAGTTGCCTTAATTTTTTTTATGCCATTCGTGTTGATGTCAACTGCACCGGGTTTTGCGACTCGTGACACACATAAGTCTTGCACTTTAATAAATCGGCAAGAAAAGGGAAGAGTATGACGTAAAAAGTGTAAGAGGAAACTTTCACTTGCCGAGCTATATAACCTTTCTGAAGCATAAAGCATATGTCTAGGTTTAGATATCTGATAGTTTCTCCCTAATTAAATTTTTTTCGTCAGTGCGTTAACGGGAAGTGAAGGTCAAGTATATTCAAGCAATTCAAAACCAACGCAATTATCTTGCCAACTCTGCTATTGTAGACAAGATTTAGTGAAAAATCTTCCTATTCGACAAAGAATTTTGCCTTTCACTGACAGTGCTGGACATTTAGAGTTCACTGTGCTCTCAAGGTGTCTTTGGTGCACCGAAAAAAAATTTTCGCAGCTAATATAACCGTTAACAAAGTAATATTGTGGACAAAACAAACTCTGCGCATAATAGGTGACTCGCCGAAATTTTTGAGGGACATCTGGCTGAAACTATGTTTTACTTGGAAGGTATCGCACGGAATTGCATGGAGGAGTGGCTAATGCACCCTTATACACTGTTATGCAAGGTAGCTTGAAAAGATGAATAGTCTGGGTTGCCTGGCGACGGAGGCAGAGAGGTGGTTCTATTCAGGTGCTGGTTTTGGCAGAAAAAAAAATGAAGAAAGGGTTCGTCTAGCAACTTGGCACTTTGACCTTGAAGTTTTGGTCGATTCGCGTTGATGTGTACCTGGGTGGAGAGAGATGGTGATTTTTTCATACCGGGTTCGTCAAATAAAATTCATGGAAAAGAGATAAACGGGCGAGCTTCCTTCTTGATGACAGGTCATGCCGGTCAAGGTTAGTTTTTATGTGGGATATACTTGCACTACGATAGTAGTTGCCCACGATGAAACCCCGGAATGGTTCTGGATGACTTCAAGAATGTATAAGACTGCAGGAAAGGGAAGAAGGAAGCTTGCGATGAAAAAATCCGTCAAGAGGGGTTGTGTGCTCGAGCTGACGTTTCGACAAGTGGACTTGTTTTCTTCAAGGCTAGAACTGATTTCCTTTGCGTTAGTGTGTAAATGCTTCGTACCCTTTCCTACAATCCAAACAAAGGAGGAGGAGAGGGCTACTGTGTATGCGCGCGTGAGGGAGGGGGAGAGGCCGCCGTGACGAATTGTGTGTGTAAAAGGGGAAGAGGTACCCAGGAATAAAAAAGAAAAAAGCGGGGGGAGAAGGGTGGGGGGGGAGTCGCCGTTTCTCTGAATAACGGTTGTCAGAAGGGTGGTGGCGGCTTGGGCTAGTTGGTGGATCATGACGATTGCTATAGCAAGAACTCAGGACCAGGACAAAAGGTGCTCTGCTCAATAAACCTAGTTGGAATTTAGCGCTGGTCTTCGTGTACCTTTTGTCCTTTTCCTGAGTTCGCGCTATAACAATCGTCAGAAGAAGCACCCCTTAAAAATGGTACGTTACAAATTCCTCCAAGAAGGGTTTAACTCTGATTGGTGTACGTTGTGTATGTACCATATCGGATGGATTCAAGAACCCCCCTTAGAAACGTGTGTACCTGCTGGCTGGAGTGTATTAGACTTGTGAATAAGGTACGACTCAGTATATTTTCTGTCTCTTGGGGACAGGAAGTTTGACTGAAGTATGTAAAGGATGAGATAGTGAAAGTTGTGACCTGCTACATTAAAATGCTGTTCCTCTGCTTTCGATAATTTCTTTGCCGTGTCCGCGCGCCACCCGTTTAATCTAACATGAACAGGCTATCCCGTTTCGCCAATGTACCGTTTGTGACAATATGAACATGTTAGAAAGTGTGTAGATGATCTGTATATAGATGGATCCCAAAGTGATGAGGTGAACTCAAGTTTCGAGCTTATGAGGGTTTTGTATAGAACAAGCTTCAGGGAAGAGGGGGCACGATCGAGAAAGGTAATGTTGATTGGGAGCGCTGCTGAGGTTAGTGCCACAGATTTACCGTGAAAAAAACAAAAAAAACACATTAAGTTTAGGACATTTTGCAATCTAGGTCATCTGCAGACCATTTACAACGCTGCTTCGATGGCCGCTATCATCATTTACCACTTGACCGAATCGTCAATGAGTGCGCCCTCGCTTCGCCATTCGCATATAGCGAACCAAAATCTGTGTAACTGTGGTAAAAGTGCCGCCTTCAATTTATGGGTGAGTGACTGATTTGTCACTAATGAAAAGTTTTCGACTAAACTAAAGGTTATTACTGCCGATAGTTTACGATAACCTCATGTAAGCCTGAGGCGTGTGCTGATACAGCAAGTCAACAGATGTGTGTGATTTGGTGGATCGTGCACCGATAGCGAACGCTTTTTTATACAGCAAAGCTGTGTATGGCTACGTTCCGGCGGATCGCGTCCGCCTGGAAAACGACGCGCATCACGATTTTCAGCACCCAACAATTTTGAGAAAGAGATACAGTTTTTGAACGTTCAGTAGTTTGTGATGCGCAGGTCCTGTGTAACGTGCTTCAGCGTTTATATGTGACGCTACCCTCTCTCCAATAAACAAGTTGAAAATTGCGCTGTGTGTGCCCTGTCTCTTCCCTGTCCACGTCTTTAATGAGCATCCATATCGTTGACATGCAGAACCAACTAGCCCAACTATGTGCGCTGGTAACTGTCCAAAATAAACATTTATGACCATCGCTTTCAAGTCCCAACGTGTTCGACATTTCGGTGCCGCCGCAACACATGGTCATGATTGACATATTTCCCAACAACGGCGTTCTTCATCGCCGGTGTATTTGAGCTCCATGCGCAGTACGTTTCTTCCTTACAATTGGGTGTTGATATGCAAGGGAAAAAACCCCATTTCTGGTTAAAGAAAAACATGTTTTACTGCGCAGTGCACATTAGCAGAGTAATGCGCCACACAAATAAAAAAAAAAGGTCCCTGAAAGTATGGCGCTGTCCGGCACAGCATTTACCTGCTTTCAGATTCCAGTAAATGATATCAAAATGACAGGAAGGAATCGTTGGAGTACGCTCATTTCATTTTTTTTTCACCTTCAAGAAGAGCTATAGCACTGTATTTTTAAGCGAAACAAGCTCAACTTGCAAATGTTTAAAGAGCGCTAGTACAAATGCAGCAGTTACTGAGAAAGATTTTCCCAGTGCATTAATACGAATACACGGCAGTGCAAAAAGCGCTGCACTTAATCAAGGAAATTTCTCTTGTATCCTTTATTTGCCTGCACTCAAATAGCGCTTCCTCATTCTTGCTGTCTCCTATGAGAATCGCAAACGATGTTCCGTAATTATTGTTCTTGGCGAACTCCATAACGACCAAGTACTTAACAACTGTACGAGCGACATATTTTCCCGC
Organism: Rhipicephalus appendiculatus; assembly: GCA_030522465.1. Classification (NCBI taxonomy): domain Eukaryota; kingdom Metazoa; phylum Arthropoda; class Arachnida; order Ixodida; family Ixodidae; genus Rhipicephalus; species Rhipicephalus appendiculatus. The sequence continues at coordinate 23,638 of JALIZH010006957.1, forward strand.
GATCCTGAGGACGTTTTCGTTCCACTAATGGGCTTGCGCACGCACCGCCGAGTTCAACTGAAAAGCTGTACTCACGGTATTGAAAAGCACTGCTTACTCTCACGCAGAGAAAAAAAAATAAACATGGCCAAATGTTCGAGTAATTTGCGTGGTGCAAACTGCGCGTAAATCTCCCTCCAACAACTGGCGAGAGGCCAGCGATTGCTGCTAGAACAATTAAGCGTAGAAAGAGGATGTTAAATAAAGGTTAACATGAGCAAACTGAAAGTTTCTGCAGTGTCACCTTGTCTGTTGGATTTACACGAGTCAATGCACCCGTGCAAATGAATGTGCGAGATTAACGCTATTGCAACTCGCCTTTTTTTTTTTTGTAATTTCAAATGCCTGCCATGAAGCATAGTACTACGAATCTTAAAGGCTTAAATGTGCTAAGGAATAGGCACACACGAAGAGTGAAGAAGACAGGATATGATCAGATTCACAAATGAATGCTTAATCGGTAGGAAATTATGTATATGCAGAGAACAACTGGACGAACCAAGCTCAGTGATCATCTAAAACAATGATGATTTTAATGACGAATGAGACTGTTTCATCGAGTTGTTCTCTGCATATACGTCACCTTTCACCCATTAAACATTCAGTTGCGAGTCTATACGCACATACAGTCTCCTTACCTTTTAGGGGCGAAGCTCCTTAAGCCGTGGGTCGTGCGTCCTCGATGTATGTAGTTGTAGGTAGCCACCTCTCGTTTAGTTCTTGGAATGTCCGTTAGATGGCGGTACTTGTATATGATGAATATATGATGAAAAGCTGCGGCGCTCGCTCCATTCAGATGTATGGGCGCTGCTGCTTCTCACAATGTTCACTAGATGGCGCTGCGCTGTGACAGTACGTGGATTGATCACTAGATGGCGCTGCGGCGCTCGCTCCATTCCGATGCGTAGGAGACGGCTCCGCTGCGTGCTCTAGTGTGATAGGAGACCGCTGGGTGGCGCGGCGCTCTTGGCGCGCTTCCTCTTTCGCTCGGCAGTCAGCGCGCAATGAGCGACGAAGAAGGTGAGCGACGAAGAAGGCACGGAGGCGCCGGAAACGGAGCCCGACGTTCGAGCCCACGAAGCAGAAGGTGCACGGCGACGCCGAGAAGCGGATCCAGAAACTGTCAGAGCCCGAGAAGCGGCGAGGAAACGCGCGTACAGGCGGGCAGATCCCGAGGCTGCGGGAGTGCGGGAAGCTGCTGCCAAGCGCACACTGGTTCTCACGTCTTTCATGATGATGTAATGGGCGAATTTTCACGGAAGAGTCAAGAACCTCCGGAGCTTCGCCCACTCATCATCATTCACCCCGTGGATATGCTGTGATTTTTTTTTTCAGTGTTGTTTGACAGCACAGTTACAAGCCTTTACAATGAATATTAACCAACTAAGCCCTCACGGAGCTCTACTTCATAATACTACGCGGTGTCATAAATACACGTACAAATATGCTTCATGTAGCAAGCCTAACAATGAACGGTGGAACAGTCCATGAATCCAGCGATCCAGGTCGGGAGGTTGGCCAGTTCTGAGGCCTGTTGCGCGGAGGTGGCGAAGACAGCTTAAATGCAGATCAGTACAAGTCCGCAGCAAGTGTGTCGCAGTCACATTGCGGATTGAGGTGTCACAAAAATGTACGCGATGCACTGCCTGGTTCGTGGTAATGCTGCGCTTAGAGAGTGGTCGCAGATTGGACAAGTGCAACCCCGACACGAAACCTCCGCGGCGTAACCTCATCTCGGCGGGTTGTGCTTTCGTATTGCACTGCACGAGGTGCCACCAGGGTTGCCGTTGGTTGCTACTTTGCGCCAAATTAGCTACTTTTGGACCCCGTTGGCGACAAAAATTTCCAGTTGGCGCTATGGCTGCTTTTTAGACTTGTGGTTTTACTTATTCAAAATGGTTTTATTTATTCATCAATAGTAAACACTGTTAATAACACCGCTTCTGTCCTGTTTCGCTAGAAATTCAGCGATTATATTAAATAACATGGCTACTTTGGCTACTTTTGGCGTGAGTTCTGGCGCCTTTTCATGTCCACCCAACGGCAACCCTGGGCGCCACGACTCGGAAACTTCGGTCGCGCTGCAAGCCCTTCTTCAACACACTACGCCCAATGGTGCTCTAATGCTTCACTAATGAGAGTATACAGAAGTCGATTACTGCCGCACGCTTTCCCAAATACGCATTGAACAGCCGAAAGCACGGATCTTTCGTTTCATGCACACTGCTTGTTCACTTTCTGAACCTCTTCCTACATAAAAGCTGCGAGGTTCCAGGAACAGTTGAGCACGTATTGCAACGACAAGCACTCACACTGTGAAACACTTTTGTCTTTTCAGTATAACGACTGTTATGGACCATCACTCATAATAACCGCGTTTTGTCGCTGCAAATATGGCCATTACAAGTAGTGTAAGCTTTCACGCAAGTGTTAAGAGTCAGAATTACACCAATGCGATTCGAACTGTAGACTCTGGAAACGAAAGTACGAAGATTAATCAGCCCTGAATTTTCGCACTTCGCTCCGTGATTGCTGTACATAAATATAAACTGAACACTATTGGAGCTATCATATTTTGATCTAATAAAAATAGAGAAAAACAAGCATTGCGTGAGCATAAGACAATAAAATCGCGGCGTTGTTGCGAGGCTCCCACAGATGAACTCGCTACATCCAGCCAGTCTCCTGTGAGCCAAAGCATTCCGTTTCGCTGAGCTAAACGTGGATGTTAGTCGAAGAAATCGGGATGTGCGCGCCTGTCACTGGGGGACACAAAAAGGAATGGAGATTTCGGCAGCGTAGGAGCAAGCCCCTGCGTCAACGACCGCCGAATGAGAGAGGATTAAGGGATTTACTGCCGGGAAAAAAGGCGTCGGTAATCTCTCGGCAAAGAAGCAGATAATTTGGCGCGAAGACGCGATGCAAAAAACCGAGGAACCCAGTGCAGTATCTGTTGTCCTGGAACCTACTAAGCCATGCTAGTCCAACGCTAAGAAATAAGCTTTCATGAAGATCGGCGTGACGTCCTGTGTTCATACAGTCACCGTACGTATAAAAAGAGCACGTTTATTAAAAGTACGTACAACCGGAGTCGAACGTTTAGAGAACACTAGGTCGGTGACAACGTTTAATTCGAGAGCAAATTGTGACTGTATTCGGTCGAACCGCACGGCACATGTTAGCACGTATTAGAGCAGGCCGTACATCAAAATTCAAGGTTGCCTGCAGAGGCAGCGGGAATATTTAGGTTTTTCTTGTGCCTCGGTGCCTCTAAACTTTTGGTGCTGCCTACATGTGCGTGTCAGCGTGTACATGTGCGTGCGTGCTTGCGTGCGTGTTTCTATGTGAGTATATACAGACGTGTGTTTATGTCCGCTGCTTACAGGTTAGGCTAACTTCAGGGATTGCACAGACTGTAGCTTTACGGAGGATTTTGTTCGTGGATATATCTCTGCTCTCATTAACACACGCTGGCACTGACATGCATATCACAACAAGCAGGTAATACATAACAGGAAAAAGCGCATGAATGCAACTTCATAATTATTGCCAAAGTAGAGAAAACCTAGTACAAGAACTTATTACTCCGGACCTTCGAGGCCTCGTATTAACTTCGTCTATCGTGTCAAAATGAGTTGGATGCACCAGCTATGACAATCTTGTTCTTTTTTCTCATTGAAGCCATAGCGCTGAAAAGACAGGGACCACCGAAAGAGGATGGGACGTGCGCTTGGCGTGGCTTCAATGAACGTAACAAACCAGCTCTATGGTTTCAATGCGCTATGACTTCGATGAACGTGATAAACCATCTAGCCCAAAAGTCTGCTCTCTTGTTCTTTTTGTATTCTTTTTTCCTCACCTGTAATTCTCTTTTCCAACTCACTGGTTCAATCGTCACAGGCTACTGAGATAGTGATTTTGCTTTTTTGCTGTTGTTTTTCTGGAACGCCGAGACGCAGTTATATCTAGCTTTCGGGTGATGGTGTTCCTAAACATCAGAAGAACAAAGTTTGTCGGGAAGCTGCATCGACATTAAAAAAAAAAAATCGATGAGGTCGCCCAAATGTTTCAAAGCTTATCATTTTGCTACGCTTTCGCGACGGAGCACGAACGCAATTGTTGTCACTCTAGTCGTGTCATGGCTGTCTCTTGTGCGAAAAAAAAAAAATATTGGTAGGAGCAATGACTTCTCACGGTGTGGTCAGTTTTCCGACAGAGGATGGTAAAGTAAAAAGCGAGGTTCATATATGTACACCGTGAAACGAAATCACCAATAAGCTTTTGTTTTAGTTCGTTTCATTAGGTTTCCTTTTTCTGAGTTTTATTTCGTCATTTCTTCTTTTTCCAAATTACGCGAATGGTATAGATCGTACAAAAGCTTATCCATGTCTCGACGATGTTCATTTTCACGAGAATTCATTGTCAACTTTCTCGCTTGTGAATGTTTAGTTTATTAAGACCTAAACTGAAATTCCAGGAACCAGACTGCCGCCCATTTCTCTTCAAAAAAAATTGTAACATTATTAAGGGATTAGAGAAAACTCGAAAAGTGCAAACGACGAAAACGAAACACATACAACCGGACTTTTAACACATACGACAAAGACAAAACACATAGAGCAGGACATTTTGTGTTTCCTCTTCATCGTTTGTGCTTTTCAAGTTTCCTCTAATGAAGGGCCAGCTCGCCCAAACCAAGGTGTTGTTACAGCATATTAAGGAATTATTCAATATAAAGATACATAGTCTAACGCCGGTAATAAGCTAATTTTGGTGAAAGGAGCTGAAACGACAGAGCAATGAAACTCCACGTTGCGCGTACAGTGCCGTCCACTGTTAGGGTGAACACGGCTCAGCGTGGCAGCGCTCGGCAGAGCGCCAGTGCAGCCGGCGCGGCCGCGCATCGAATCGAAGTGGCGCAGGCGCACACAAGCGCGCCGCTCTTGCTGTACTACAGACAAGCAAGACCGGCGCCTGGCTACTACGGAACGACACGCTCGAGCGATGTAGCAGACGATATAAAGCATCACCCGTGTGTCCGTGTGCGCATGCGTGGCTACGCTTCGATGCGCGGCCGCGCCGGGTGCACTGGCGCTGCGCGGGAGCGCGGCCACGCTGAGCCGTGTTCACCCTAACAGTGGACGGCACTGTACATTTGGCATCATCAGTGTTATATCTACGATGCCGTTACTAAGGGCCGAATCAATATGTAAGGTATTTGTTATTTGTATGTATATGTGCGTAGGCTTTACGTAATGCTTATTCGTTGCCTCATCATTTTGTTTTTCAACTTACGAATGGAACGTCGTCGTTATTACTTCTGTTGTTTCTGGCTTGCCTTCGCCTTCTTGAGCGTGTATAATTCAACCCAACTTCGAACAACAGCTCAGGGTGACCAGCTCGTAGCAATAATTATAGAATCGCACAGGCAATGGGGTTTCGGGTGTTTGTTAGTGCTCATTGAATATATGTTACATTAACAAATGGACCATGGCGTAATAATTAGAGTATTCAGCTTGAAAACGCAACGTTATGTTGGTTCATTCCTTTATGGGGAAGTTTTTTCACGTCGCTATTTGCTGTGACCGTTCTTACGCACTTGGAGGAAAATATTGGGCACAGAATCAACTTCGATCGGCTCGTTTTCTAATAATAATTATAGGAGTATTACGTGTGAAGACGACGATATAATTATGAGACACGCTGTAGTGAGGGGCTCCGGAAATATCGACCACCTTGGGTGCGTTAACGCGCACTTAAATGAAAGTACACGGATATCTAGCATTGCGCCTTGATCGAAACACGGTAGCTGCTGCCGGGGGTCGAACCCACGTCCTACGCGTCAGCCGCCGAGCACCGTGAGCACTTTGACACCGCGGCGGCCATCGGCGCATTTTCTGTACAGCAGACGTCTGTAGGCAAAAAAAATTAGTACATTCAAGTAGGGCACGCTACATTTCACTGTGCGCCCGACGCTGGAAGGAACATTTGAAGCGTCTCCTGAGGTATAGGCGGACAAAAGCTTTGCCGACACGCAACCTTCCCCACAAGCCTAGGCCTGAGGTCTCAGCCGTATATGCGACCACATACACAAATGCTTGCGCAAATGTTACAGCGACTGACACGCATTGTTTGCATTGCTTTGGATGATTTCGTAAGAAAGTTTGGCCGAATTTCCTCGTCTTCCATGGCCACTTCCTTTGACGCACTAAGTTATAAACGACCATCCGCAGAGCTTGCGCAGAATTGTTCGTATTATGGCGCGGCACAGGAAAGGACGCCACGTGCTCGGTTATTATTATTGCCGGGCGTGCGGGAAATGATCCCCCAAGCGCTGACCACGATCGCCATAAGCGTTTTCAGAAAGCTGCGTTGCGGCGCTTGAGGCATTATCGTTATGCTGTGGTTATTTGTAGCGTGGGCTCCGTGGGGTAACTGGCTTCCCCGTGCAGCAAGCCGTGTTCAACGTCCAGATACGCACCTCCGTCTCAAAACAACGAAAAACAACACATTATGCAACTTCGGCCAATTTTCCGAAAGAAATGGTTGGTATTCATGGGCACAGCCAGAATGCATAACGTGTGCTATTGCGCTCTGCTGGAACGAAAAGCATTCTTACAAGGCAAGCTCGCACATAAAGCGGTTTGTTCCTGTAAATCTAGATTCTATTGTTTCTTCTCGTCATCACGTACGTCTTGTACTTTATCAATACTTTATTCGTTCTATAAGTTTCTAGCCCCTTCTAGCGAGAGATAAAGCGCCGCACACTTGCAACAGAACCGACACGCTCACGCGTTTGCACTGGTGTTAAGCAAAACTACTTCACAGGCAGCCCCGCTTTTACGACACCTGCGTCGAACAATCTTCGTCAACTAGACACTTTGCACTATGGTCCAGCACTTTACAACGCGTTGCCACGCTTCGTATCAGCATCTATCACACTGAAGATAAGCAGGATGAGTTTCCTGTATTTCAACATGACGAAACCTGTGACGACCACGATGTGTCGTGATTAATATAAATTCGACGACGCCCAACACCCCGCACTGTCCTATGTCGCCCTCATCCATATACCATCACTTTCATCTGCACCTCCACTCGAAACTGCAGCGAACTCTTGAAGGTTGCGGCAAAGAGAGGCTGTCGTGCGCGTCGCATATTGCGTAAGACAGTGAACGCTCAATTCAGTAGTAGTAGTAGCAGCAGCAGCAGCAGCAGCAGCAGCAGCAGCAGCAGCAGCAGCAGCAGCAGTACTAGCAGGGCATAGCAACGTCAGCGGCGGCTGTAGCGGCGAATGAAAACCGTTTATCTTCATCTTGGCCGTAAGCCCTGTCCGTACACGTCCGATGAACACACTGTGCAGCGAGACTAGCGTTCGCCCCGGAATATCGCTCTCTTCACCCACCTGTTTCTCCCGATCCTTATGGAATGCTGAAAACATCGCTTCTTTAGTTTATTTAAATTCATCTGAAAAGAGAAAGACACAGCAAATGGGAGAAATGCAGGGAGATCAAGCAGACGAGTTTTTGGGGGGCTGGATTTAAGCAAAGGTCCCATAGGAGGAGGAGAAACGGGAGAAAGCGAACCCCGACGAAACATTCAATTCTGCAAGCGTCTTCCGATTTATATCTCTCTGGTAGAATGCGCACCATCGTATGATTATGAAGCACGCCATATAGCGTGTCCCTCCACGTTAATTTTGTTCACCTGGGATTCGTAAAGGTGCACCTTGTATTCGCGAGCATAGGCAGGCGAACTCACTCATGAGTCGACTCACTCGGACTCACTCAAACTCAGATCGAGCCGTGAGTTTGAATCTGAGTGAGTCCGGGTGAGTAAATTTTGGTGAGTTTGAGTCCGAGTGAATCCGGCGGAAGAAAATTTTTTGTGAGTGTGAGTCCGAGTGAGTTCGGCTCAGGAAAATTTTGGTGAGTCTGAGCCCGAGTGAGTATATAGCGCAAGATATATTTCTTGAGTGAGTGTGAGTGAGTTCCACTTTTCTTGCCGACCTAAGGTCCTATCTACTCATCTTCAGCATTACTGTGAGGATTATCTAGACTCAGGCTTATAGTCACGTACACTGACACGTATTCCAAAACAATGTCGCTCATACACCATTTCCATATTTAGTGATCACAGGTGTGAATTACGTAGGGGGGTGCCTTGACCGCTCCGTCCCCGCCAACTCTTGCAGGGAATTTCTCGATAAATAAATCTTATGTTGTCATCTCTTTCAAGAAAAGTGACCTGACTGGTTTGCGAGAACTCGTAGCTTGTATTCTAAGGTACTGTATCAAAAGGCGCCAAGAACAGCACCTATTACGTAAGATATTGGTACGTGTTAAAGAGGATTGACACCATTGTCCAAAAAGCTAATTCTTTGCTAACGAACTCATGGGTCGACTCACTCGGACTCGCTCAGACTCACATCGAGCCGTGAGTCTGAGTCTGAGTGAGTCCGGGTGAGTAATGTTTCGATGAGTTTGAGCCCGAGTGAGTCTAATTGAAGAAAATTTTCGTGAGTGTGAGTCCGAGTAAGTCCGGCTCAGCAAAATTTTGGCGAGTCTGAGTCCGAGTGAGCCCTAAGCGCAAAATACATTTCATGAGTGAGTCTGAGTGAGCTCCACAAGTTTCGCCGACCTATGTTCGCGAGTGTTTTAAATGCGAAAACATTTCTATGCTGAACCAACGATAAATCCGTGTGTCCGTTCATCTGCTACGTAAGCCTTATTTCTATAAAGAAATTTAATGTATCAAGGAAGGAAGGAAGAGGAAAAGGAAGGAAAGGCAGGAAGGTCAACCAGACGCGCGTCCGGTTTGCTATCCTACACTGGGGGAAGGGGAATGAGGGATTTAAAGATAGAGAGATAGAAAGAAAAGAGCCCTGCAGCGTTCCATAGTACTTAGCGCAGGATCTCGGGCGCATGACATAGCACTGTAGGTAGACGAGTTATGGTGCCTACTGAAGGCTTGCGAGTACTGGACGTAGACCATCCAGCACCTGTTTTACGGACTGAGCGTATGGTGATTTGAGCTTGCCGACGATCATGGAAACAAAATAAACCTCCTAGGTGCTGTTGGCCATTGAAGCCATGCTGTCTATACGGCAAAGAAGGAATTCTGAGTTGTTGACCGTGCTTTGACTGGCATTTATTATAAACTACGTCACATGCCGCCGCTCACTATGAAAGACGGTGGAGCTTTTCTGAACGGCTACGCTGTAAAAGCATAAGTTTTTCGTAGCTTAGCTCGGTAACTACGTAAGTATAAAGTTCGTTTATTTTGAAGCCGGTAATCGAAGATATTATTTAAAAAGAGAAGCTTCCCAGATTTTATCGCATAAAAATGTAAACACATGCTACAGGGGCATCAACTTGTGCCTTATGATAAATACAAAATTCAACAAAACAGTAATTTGAAGCTAACAAAAAATGCATGAAGTTTTTTACAGGTATTAAAAGAGAAATGAAGAGGAACTGACAGGATGTGATTGCCTAGCGGTAAATTTTGGCGCCCTGATATAAATTCTTTATTCTAAAATAAGAATCTCTAAGATATGAAACGCAACGCATGGAAACCAACAGACAATAAGGCAAGGACATTTATTACGCCTGAAGACTCGTGGAATAAAAATACTTCTGTCGCTGAGGGCTCTCTTCCATTCAATTTACGACATCACCCTTGTCTTCATCTTCGAGCATAAGATGAACCCGTAGCAACTCGCCCAAGTTTCAACGCTTGTTACCACCCTTGCCTGATTGTTTGTTGGTTTCATTGGTTGTGTCCTGCAGGGAAACAAGCCACTCGAACAATGCCCATACTGTGGTACTAATACGCCGGGAAGTAATGTGTTATCACTAGCGCTACTGTACTGTCAAGTGAACGTGTCTCTCGTAGAACGTGCAACTCAATAGAACCGATAAAACCTATAGGTTCTGTAAGGTTATCACTATTACGCAACGCGAGTGTAATTCCAACAAAGAAGAACGAAAAAAGTAAGAAATCATCGGAATGCCAAATTATGGCGTCATGGATACTTCAACGAAGTACATAAATTTATAAAGAAATAAATCGAAATAGTTCTCAACTCATTCGCAGAATTTGAGAGCAGTTGCTCAATTTCGCACGTAATCTGGAGAACGATCGTATACTTGCCTTCAGACTTACGCAAGAAGCACGTGGGCTTCAAATAGTGACGGTGGCGCGTCCTTATTCCGCAATACTGAATTCCAGAGCCTTGCCGGTATGAAGCTGTTATCTTAGCGGAAAGTGGACTTTTACTTTTTGTTCCTTCATTATGCTTGAAAGCTCGTGTAATGAAAATACTTCTGGCGCTGAGAGCTCTCTTCCGTTCAATTTACGACACCAACCCTTCGCAGTAAAATCCACCCGAATGGCTGAGCACAGAAAGAGACCAGATCCATAATTTTATGTTATTTATTTCGACCGCTGCGAAGTGAATTTTTTACTTCATGTTGTGTACTTTATTTTCTTTGTTTTCGGAGTTGCTGTGGCAATAATGTACATGGATTTTGGTTGCTTTTATGAGGTTTAACGTCCCGAAGAGTCTTAGTAATAAATTGTGGGGTTTTACTTGCCAGAAGCAAGTTAATTAGCATGATATTAATGTCCCCAAAGTGTCACAAATACTAGATTGCAACTATACGTATGTAAAAAGCGACGTTTAAAGTAACCATGCCGCATTTTAATGCAGGACACGTCGAACCAAAGATGCAGATGCCTGAACGAAACCCATTGCGGTGGGTACACAAGCATTAAATGTGGGCCTCCCTAAGAGTGAGATTGCGAGTCTTCTGATCTTACATTTTACCACAGTAACGTTAAAAAGCCGCTGTCGACGTCGGCGCCATTGCTTGTATACAAAAAAAATCGGCCTATTTCCGTGAGCGAAATGGTTGCGATGGAACACAAATAATAAAAAAAGCCTTTGTTCGAGGCGGGTTCGAACCCAGGTTTTCTGCGTCGCAGTCAAGTCTTGTTACCATATAGCAACGCCAGTTCATGAAACTTTCCTGAAAAAAAAAAAAAACATATGCCTACAGGCGTCATCTAGTGCGAGACGTCACTTGCAATACACATATAATATTGCGTGGCAGAAGCGTAGAATCGCTACAGACCGTGTAAATTGCGCAACGACTGCGAAGTAAATAGCACTTTCCATCGGGAAGAAGTTTCGGGGCCATTGTTGCAGTTATCGATTACCGCGACATTCATAGTACATTTGCGCCCTCTAATCCGGCAGGAACCATGATCGGGCTTTGCGTCTCGCGGCGTTGCAACGAATTAAACAACCTAAGACAATCCCGCAAACGCGCATACGGACATTACTTGAAAGTTGAAGCGAATATGTGACCTGCACTTCTGCACGTATGTAACAATTCTGATCCAGCAGCGCGCTTGCGTCACAGGCATTCGGCTGTGACACCCGCGATACGATATACCACAGAGCCGTTGTTGTGTAAGGCCCTTCTTTCAAACCTGTCCATTATAAGCCGCTTAAAGGTTTCGTCTGTGGCTCATTATTGCGCCCGGGTTTAGAACCGCTGCTTCTTTCGCAATCACCGTGCCATGGATTTCCGAGTGAAAGGATCGAAAGAAGGGCTCGATGACGCAGTCAACCACACCTGCCGAGAACTGTCGAGCGCCTGGCTGCAGACGCTGGAGCCGCCCGCAAATGCTACCTCACGTTAGCTACAAGCTTCCGTTTGTGCTTTAATTATGGCACAAGTGCCCTAGCACGCGTTATGCCCTATGTTTGCTATCATTACGGGCGTTGGTCTCTGCATATTTCTGCAAAGAAAAAAGGAAAAAAAGGACGGTGGCTGAAGCGGACCGACCGGCCGACTGACCGCTCCAGACAAGTGTGATTCAAACTGTACATTAGCACGTTTAGTGCAGCCCGAAAAACGAAGACGGATCTCTTCCGTCGCGGTGTAATAAACAGGTTTTATGCTCTAAATGTGTTACCGAGCGAAGATGCGTGTCGCGTATATAGGAGAACGTTATTCAGAAAATGTGTAAAGCGTAATACGCAACCGTTTATGGTACTTGCTACTCGTATGCTAACATTATGATCAAAGAAACACAGCTCGTGGGAAATATTCAGGGTGTGAACAATTCCTTGTAAGCGTTATGGTGGTTCGTGTTCTTGTATAAAATTTTTTGCTAGGGCCCTTGCGATGTGCTTCTTACTGCATGTCAACTTTTTGCTGTAACATGGACGTCTGTGCTTAAGATACGGATGACACTTGCTCAAGCCCTAGCTTATTTTCTTTAGAACTACACGAGCACGCATTCTCAGTATACGTGAAAACGCACGCGAGACATTGAGAGGCGGCAATCAATTTATTGCCTGTTTGCACCGTGCATCTTGCATAGACGACGTGTTCATTTCCATATTGTGAGCTCTACAATACTTCGATCAGCGAAGGCGCTAGCCAGAATGCTTAGCGCTCGTAAAGTTCAACCGTACTTGGTAGAGCACAACTAGAAGAGGCTACATGTATGGCGCAATAATACTGAGCTAGTGTCAATCACGTGACTGCCACAAGTACTCGCTCGCCATCAAATGCGACGTCATCGAGCCTTCAGTCTCTGCGCAAGCTTAATTTTCAACGCGTGTGACATCGCTAATGGCTAACGTATGAGACATGCACACGGACTCATACGTTACCTAATGAATAAGTTTTTGCGTAAGCGTAGCTGCCTCTACTCAAGCAATGAGTCTTGTGTGGTGTACCAGAACCTCTTGTGTCCACATTCTCTGCAGCAGTCTAGCAATGTAATTTAAAAATGGCCCGCACTCTTCTCAGAGTAACGTTAAAACTTGGCTAACACCTCATTTATTTAAAGCCCCACCATTGCGAAAGACCAAGCCAAATATTACCGGTGGGCAGAAAAAAAACACATAAACAAACAAAAAGGAACGCGGGAGAGAGATCGGGTGTCTCAGTTAAAAAAAATTGTGGTTCATGATTGCGTAGCCAGCTATTTGTTTTTGAGGTACGCCTGTACACTCTTCTGTCAGCTTTACTGTGCAGAGAGCTGTTTCCCGCGTGAAATATCGCCTCTTAATTGGCGTGTAACGTACATCCGTTATTCTTAATTTATTAAAACGGAATTCCTGCGACATCACGAACACTGCCCACTTGAAAATAGGCAGCCATCTTGATTTATCGCACCGACGCTTTCGTGAAACAATGTGTAATTTACTGCTGGTTGCACTGCGTAATGCAACTCCTCGTGGATTTTGTTTTCACTAGAGAGAGAGAGAAAGGTTAAGTGAAAGACAGGGAGGTTAACCTGAAGAAAATTTTCGGTTTGCTACCCTGCGCTGGGGAAGGGGTAAGGGGGGAATAGAAAGGTAAGGAAGGAAAGAAAGCGAGAAAATGTTCAATTAAGTGTGCTGAAAGCATTTACAAGACAGGCCTGCTACTGTGGCAGTTGGTTTAACCACATATAAGTTTCGTCAATATCATTGGTTAAGCATACAAGTGCATACCGCCAATGTAATGATAAAAGACATTACGCGCTCAGGCGTCGCTGGTCACCCCAATCCATGCGTGCTTATATATAGGTGTATGCGTGAAAGGTGCGGAAACACGAGTGGTGACAATACAGCAGTTGTGCTCACGATTCTCTCCTTTACTCTCTCCCTCTGTCTTTACTACACCACTCTCATTCTATCACCATGTCTCGGTGCCGCGTCAAATTAGGCACGTTTCGTGTACGGATTACCGGCGCTTTGCTCCCTGCGAAGATCCACTAATCCTCTCTAATCAGTGCACCGCTCAGACAGTGTTGACATTAGAGCTTTCTGATCGGGCTGCGAAATATTGGCTCCCTTATTCCCCCCCATTTTCAGTCTGATCCGCACTTGTAGGCAGCCTGCGTGCACATTCTCTCTCTAAGCACCGTGAATATCAGATTTGACAGTTTATACTTTGCATCGACGTCAAAGCTTTTTGTTAACTCTCCGGGGGGCCTCGCGTTACTGTTTTGTGATATAGTCGGCTTATTCTTACAGAAGTAAATACAGCAGCGTTCGTGAAAAGTTGTTTAAAATGGGCCGCTAGGCCAGCGTGTGCTACTGCCCGGCAGGCACCTGCCCAGCAATGCATACATTTACGGAATACCACCAACAGGCGGCGGCGTGAGTATTTGCGTGCGCAGGAGATGTAATGTAGCAATGCTAGCATACGCTACCTCGAAAGGTCTCCGGCTCACGCTAGTTTCTATTTAATTTTTTTCGGCATATATAGCTATGGATGATAGCCGCCGCAGCTGGATTCAACATCTATAAAATTCTTTAGGAATACTTAATATCCTTTGAACTAACGTCAGCAAAGACAAGGTTTCAAGACACATCTCTTAAATGTGGCGATAGAGAAATTAAAACTTAAAATTGAACCTTCGGTATGTCCCGGCTCGTGATTAACACCGGGGACGCCCGTTTGGGTCGCACTGGTGCAAGTGAACGAATATGCGAGAAGCTTACCTGGATAAATTAGAGTTTTAGTAGTGCGCCCGTTGCGTCCTTAGGAGTGGTGCGTAGAAATGCGCGTTTCCCATAGTACTCATAAGCAGAAGTTCTGCGCACTCGCTCTACGCGAAACGTGGTATTCTTGAGCATGCGCCATGCCGTTACGGAAGCAGCATACACCCGGCAGCAAAATAAGTCGGGACGCGCCAGCGGCGACGGCAGTCAGAAAACTCACAGCTTGTGCATTCGCCTAAGACGACTCGAAGGCGAAAGCCATCTTCTTTTTCTTCTCAATCAATGTATAAAGGAGCAGGAAACGCGAGCAGTGGCTTCACGTGCCACTGCCAAGCGCCGTCTTCATTTTCTTCTTTTTCAGGTCACGCGCTCTCCGTTTTTCTTCGCCGCCCAAAGGAGGGCGCTACAACGGCATCATGTGGCGTTACGTAACATGACGTCATGCCAGAACGTGTGGCATCAAGATGTCATCACACATTTGTGCGATCTCTGATGGCGTGATGACGTCATATGATGACATTATCACGAGGTGGTGACTTTTTGCATTACTGGTCCCCGACGCCGCGGGACGGTCGCCACCACTCAGTTCCACGGAGGGGCGATGGGCTTTCGATAACTTCGTTTAATAATATCATAACAATATGAACACGTGGAGTAAAAGAAAGGCACAGTGCATATAGCCTATATGTAGAAAATTATCATAAATTCCCGGAAGAAACACGCACACACTAATACACACAAACGCGCACGCGCGCGCGCACGCGCACACACACACACACACACACACACACACACACACACACACACACACACACACACACACACACACACACACACACACACACACACACACACACACACACACACACACACACACACACACACACACACACACACACACACACACACACACACACACACACACACACACACACACACACACACACACACACACACACACACACACACACACACACACACACACACACACACACACACACACACACACACACACACACACACACACACACACACACACACACACACACACACACACACACACACACACACACACACACACACACACACACACACACACACACACACACACACACACACACACACACACACACACACACACACACACACACACACACACACACACACACACACACACACACACACACACACACACACACACACACACACACACACACACACACACACACACACACACACACACACACACACACACACACACACACACACACACACACACACACACACACACACACACACACACACACACACACACACACACACACACACACACACACACACACACACACACACACACACACACACACACACACACACACACACACACACACACACACACACACACACACACACACACACACACACACACACACACACACACACACACACACACACACACACACACACACACACACACACACACACACACACACACACACACACACACACACACACACACACACACACACACACACACACACACACACACACACACACACACACGCACGCACGCACGCACGCACGCACGCACGCACGCACGCACGCACGCACGCACGCACGCACGCACGCACGCACGCACGCACGCACGCACGCACGCACGCACGCACGCACGCACGCACGCACGCACGCACGCACGCACGCACGCACGCACGCACGCACGCACGCACGCACGCACGCACGCACGCACGCACGCACGCACGCACGCACGCACGCACGCACACACACACACACACACACACACACACACACACACACACACACACACACACACACACACACACACACACACACACACACACACACACACTGTGTGCGGATTGACAGAATAGCATTTGATTAACTGCTCTCGCTTTTCATGGCAAGTGCTTGACCTCGCTGTGAGCATTAGTTCAGTGTTCTCCCACGCGCCGCAGTAGCCCGAAACACCAGCGAAATACCGAAGTTGGCCTAAGTCAAGCTTTTGCCAGGCAGCGGCGCCCGTCTAATGAACTCCGGCGCGTTCAGCCGATTAACATCTGCTCAGGCATGGCCGACGCAGCTAGAGAAAATAAACAGAAAGTCTGCGACTATCGCCCAAAACTAATTACGAATTCCCGCTTGGTTTGCTGGCGAACGGCGATCTTAGGCAAAGCGCCACGAACACACAACTTTCTGTTGCTAGGTTACCATTCGACATGAAAACAGCCCTGCTCTAATTACCAGCTGTTGACCATTGGAGCCGTAGCCATACGCTTGTGTTTGCTGTTGCGTAGGGATGAATGCGTTCAACGATGTTCCTGGTGTTGTTCGTTAAGTGCGCTGGTTACTATGCTAAAATTGCCACTGTACACGAAGTCTGACGGTTCAAATAAAAAGGAAGTTGCGAAAGCCTTACGGAAGAGCTGTGAGCTACGGGTCAAAATGTGCATGTGTAAAGTCTGATGAATTAACAAATAAAACTACCCATAAAAACGTTTAAGAAAGCAATGTGCCGCTAATTTACCTTTGCTATTTTAGCGCTGCGGTGTAAAAGAGGAGGAGAAAAAGAAGAAGACGAGAGATAAGAAAGAGGCAGACAGGTTAACTTGTTCTGAGCCTGGTAGGCTACCCTGCATAATTTTCTTACTTATGCTGCCTTTTTATTACCTTGACATCTGGCGTTGACCAGCGCTTTCATAACCACTAAGTAGTTTACGTGGGCATCAAATGAGCCATTTGACATGTTTTTTTTTTAATTGCTATGAAAGACAGCCATGTGCTACTAAATATTTCAACCGACAAACCTCACTGCATAATTTACCTGGTAGTTCTCTTAACACGAAGGAGTAAAATGGTCGCATTTTATAAAAGCTACATGTGCCCGCTCACAATCCGTCTTTCCACAACCGTTCGTAGGGCATCCCGCTGCTAATGCTGGTGTTTCGTTTCTTACTGCCTTTTCTCTGCCACTGAGCTACTGTGTTAGCGAGAAAATAATATAGAATATAGTGCCTTGACCGATGAGAAACAGCCATGTCGAGGTTCATCACAACTTGGATGCATCTCAGTCGAACGGGCTTTCCAACCAAATTGCTGCGGCGAACTGTTCATCAAGTTTTCTGAAGATTGTAACTGAGAATATTTGTGTTTACTGACACGGCGTGGAAGGTTTGAAACCCTCCCCTGCCTCCTCCACTTTTCCCCTTCCCCTCTAACTCATATAATGCAATCGAGTGGTGTTTTAACATACAAATTAACCAAGCTACTGCGATCATGCACACCCTCTATTGACTTGTTTTCTCGTATAAGCGCACTACACAGCGCTGTTGGTATATGTTCCTTTGTTTATTGCCTCTGTAGAAAATTTCTGCTGCATACCATAGTGCGAAATGTGTAAAGTGATGTGATGACACGACTAAAATCACTCGGCCATAAGTGAACTGCCCAATTCGTGCCTAAATTTGCAAATGAAGTGCGTTGGTTTGTCTATGGGTACAGCTTTCCAGTGTCAAGACAGAGCTAGTGAGAGATGAAATCGATCACAGAGCAATCTGTATTAACGAGTCCATATTAAAACCAAAAAATACAGGAGGCCGTTAAATATATCGCGTAGGAAGATAATCAAAGATTTGTTAAAGTTACAGAATCAGTGCCGAAGAAGATAGCGTATAATCTGCAGCGGCATAAAATTAGGCGTTAAGAGAAATTTTTCAAAGTTGAAGACATAAGCTTGAGTCATACCCAGTGACATAAGATTTATTGAAGATTGCTCGGAGAGGCCTTCGCCTGTCAATGGATGCAGAGATAACAGTAGTAACAATCGCGACAATCAAAGAGTCCAGTCGGACCTAATTAGTTATCTCAAATCCCAGCACCACTCAGTGACAGTCTCTCTCATGTCATGGCACTATAATAAATTGTGTGCACTCAACGTTGTCATCGCACTAGAGTAAAACAAACAATCGCAGTAGAATGATTACATAGCTTACGCTGCGACAACGAAATTCCTAATTAAGAAATGTTGACGCAAATTTATTAACACATGTAGGCTGTATGAGAAGCTTAACGCATCACGGCTAAAAAACTGAGCCGAAGGACACAGCTTGTAAAGGAAATTAATAATGTGCTCACATACAGGGTGTCCCAAATGACACGCAGCAAAAAGGAACGTCGCACACCTAGTGCGCATTGTTCCCAGTATACTATAGTAGCCACTACTAATATAGTAATATTTTCGTTAATGAGATTCAGTTAATTAGTTTTTATTATGTTCCTAACCCGACAGACACTCACCTAATTACTAAAATGTCAATGAGCCGTATGTAGGCATGTTCAAATGACATCTTACTGTGCTATTTTCAGCAACGTACTAATTACGTGTTCTTTTTTTTTCCGGCTGATAAAGCAAGCACGCGAAATACGAAATATAACACGTGACTACACTACCCCCCCTCCCCCCCCCCCCCCCCCCCCACAAAAGGTGGGAGCGTAGTCTTGACTTGCTACCTCACAGTGATCCTGTTTGATGTCACCGCTTCCTACTGCGCGCTGCAGTCTAGCCACGTGTCATTTATCAGATTTTGCGGACTTTATAAGCCAAAAAAGCAAGCATGCAATCAGTACGTTGTTGAAAACAGTGCAGTTAGATGTCATTTGAACATGGCTTGATATGTCTCATTGACATTTTAATGATTAAGAGAGTATTTTCAAGTTAGAAACATAATTAGGACTAATTAACTAAGCCTCATTAACGAAAAAGTTAGTACTGGCTACTCTAGTATACTAGAAACAATATGCACCAGGTGTGCTTCGCGTAACGACGTTTCTCCTTTTTTAAAATCGTGCTGCGTGATATTTGGGTGTGTGTGTGTGTGTGTGTGTGTGTGTGTGTGTGTGTGTGTGTGTGTGTGTGTGTGTGTGTGTGTGTGTGTGTGTGTGTGTGTGTGTGTGTGTGTGTGTGTGTGTGTGTGTGTGTGTGTGTGTGTGTGTGTGTGTGTGTGTGTGTGTGTGTGTGTGTGTGTGTGTGCGCGCGCGCGCGTTTGTGTGTATTAGTGTGTGCGTGTTTCTTCCGGGAATTTATGATAATTTTCTACATATAGGCTATATGCACTGTGCCTTTCTTTTTACTCCACGTGTTCATATTGTTATGATATTATTAAACGAAGTTATCGAAAGCCCATCGCCCCTCCGTGGAACTGAGTGGTGGCGACCGTCCCGCGGCGTCGGGGACCAGTAATGCAAAAAGTCACCACCTCGTGATAATGTCATCATATGACGTCATCACGCCATCAGAGATCGCACAAATGTGTGATGACATCTTGATGCCACACGTTCTGGCATGACGTCATGTTACGTAACGCCACATGATGCCGTTGTAGCGCCCTCCTTTGGGCGGCGAAGAAAAACGGAGAGCGCGTGACCTGAAAAGAAGAAAATGAAGACGGCGCTTGGCAGTGGCACGTGAAGCCACTGCTCGCGTTTCCTGCTCCTTTATACATTGATTGAGAAGAAAAAGAAGATGGCTTTCGCCTTCGAGTCGTCTTAGGCGAATGCACAAGCTGTGAGTTTTCTGACTGCCGTCGCCGCTGGCGCGTCCCGACTTATTTTGCTGCCGGGTGTATGCTGCTTCCGTAACGGCATGGCGCATGCTCAAGAATACCACGTTTCGCGTAGAGCGAGTGCGCAGAACTTCTGCTTATGAGTACTATGGGAAACGCGCATTTCTACGCACCACTCCTAAGGACGCAACGGGCGCACTACTAAAACTCTAATTTATCCAGGTAAGCTTCTCGCATATTCGTTCACTTGCACCAGTGCGACCCAAACGGGCGTCCCCGGTGTTAATCACGAGCCGGGACATACCGAAGGTTCAATTTTAAGTTTTAATTTCTCTATCGCCACATTTAAGAGATGTGTCTTGAAACCTTGTCTTTGCTGACGTTAGTTCAAAGGATATTTGGGACACCCTGTATGTAAGCAGTTATACAATAATATTGATTTGAAGTAGATTCACATGATTGATTTGTTGACTCACGTCTAATCACAGGGGCAACAGTAGTGCTAATTGCTACTTTCCTATTGTCTTTTTCGTCAAGTATGAATATTTTTTACCAAATTCTTTCGTATGCCGAAATTTTATATCCTCATTTCGTAGAAAATTTAATTTTTCTTGTCGAACACGGGGGTACAGAACTCGCCTACGTTTGCAGTTTCATCTAAATAAGTCATCCGGATGGGTAACCAAACAGGTCACCGTGATAATCACTGTAAAGAAAGTTTAATGGTATGGGAGCCTATTCGAAACTATCCCGACTTTTTTGTTGTGCTTTTACCGAGGTTGCAATATCCTCGGGCAAAGAGAAGCATCTTCGCTGACACGGCTGACGGAGAATTCGCATGCATAATGTACCGCCGAGAAATGCAGAGTTCATGGAAGCTTTTGCCGAGCTTCATTGCAAATACTCACTACTGTTCTGTTTTTGTTTATGAACGAGTGAG
Source organism: Rhipicephalus appendiculatus (assembly GCA_030522465.1). NCBI lineage: Eukaryota > Metazoa > Arthropoda > Arachnida > Ixodida > Ixodidae > Rhipicephalus > Rhipicephalus appendiculatus. The sequence continues at coordinate 44,711 of JALIZH010006957.1, forward strand.
CGAGCTACCCGGAATGCGCTCATAATACTTTATTAATTGGTGTGCACGTTTCCTGCAGCTACTCGGAACGGTTCACACGAATGAATCATCACCTGTTTTCTTTTTTTTTTTTTTTCTAGCAAAGCTGTGTGTGCACACCTCCTTGACTTCTTCGTGTCCCTGTCCGTATGTGAAAACCCCTTGTGCCCTCTAGGGAGCTGTGAAATAACTAACGTTGAAGCATTAAACTGTTTAAAACCCTCATGCCCCTTAGTAAATGCGAAGACAAGCCATCGATACTTTCTCGCCACTTCAGTCGTGTCGAGGAACTGCGCTGGCACGGTCGTTCGTAGGGAAGTATGGGGTGGTCCAGAAAGGAGCAGCACGCTTATGAAGAGCGGTGATGACAGCAGAGATAGGAGTGCTCCCGTCAGCTGAATTGGTCACACACATTCCCAGAATAGAATGGTCTCGAGTTTCTCGTCCTCTTGGCTGCTGTCTTGCCGAGCGTGCAGCATTTTATGTCACATGGCCATCATCATCATCATCATAACCATAAGCATGACTGCGCTCAGGGCAAATGCCTCTGCCATGTTCAGTCATGCATCCCGGTCCCTGTGTTTTCTGCGGACACGTTATACCTGCCAACTTCTTAACCTCATCTGCCCACCTATATTTCTGTCTCCCCCATCGCGCGTTTGTCTTCTCTTGGAATCTAGTCTGTTACTCTTCATGACTAGTGGTTATCTTGCTTACGCGCTACCCGCCCTGCCCATTCCCATTTCTTCTTCTTGATTTCGACTAAGACGTCCTTAACAACCCTACGTTTCCTGAGCCAATCTGTTGTCTTCTAGTCCCTTAAGGCTGCACATATCATTTTCCTTTGCACTGCTCGCTTCGTCGACCTCAATTTAAGTTGAACCCTTTTTGTAAGCCTCCAGGTTTCTGCTCCGTAAGCACCAGTAAGATGCAGCTGGGTATCTGTCACTATATAGACAATGCGCCTGAACTGACAACAACCTGAAAAAAAAAAGTGAAATTGTGGGCACTTTTTCTGTGTTTATACTGTGCGTGCGTATGCTGTGTGCGAAAAAAAAGCTTAGTGAGAGCAGCTTGGGAAGTTACATACCCGGTGGTAACATCGACCAGGCGCATTTTGAATCATCAGATCGTGGGGGAAGTACCGGCCGTCAGATCGCGTTCAGATCGCGTTCAATTCTGTAATGCTGAGTCCGTCGCGCTGTTCTCGATTCTCGCGCTACGCTTCGAAAGGGGACACACTGAACGGCGTAGCTAGAGGTAGATTTTTTTAAACTCTACTAAACTGTGGCGTCGGAGGGGGAGCAATTGACAAAATTGACACCGCGTTTGATTTCATAGTTGGAACGGATTATGTGCAACTTTGTATGTATGTATGTATGTATGTATGTATGTATGTATGTATGTATGTATGTATGTATGTATGTATGTATGTATGTATGTATGTATGTATGTATGTATGTATGTATGTATGTATGTATGTATGTATGTATGTATGTATGTATGTATGTATGTATGCATGTATGTATGTATGTATGTATGTATGTATGTACTTACGTATGTATGTCTGTGTGTATGTATGTATGTTACCACGCGCATGTGCGTGCGTGCGCGTGTACACGTGCCAGCAAACGCTGTAGCACGCTCACCGCAGTATACCATCTCGCGTACGTTACATGCTGTATAGTTTGAAATCTTTTGAGCAAGACTACACGCATTAGCTGCATTATCCACTGCAGTCTGCTTACATGAATGACCGTTGCTTACTAGCATGTCACCTATATGAAGCAATCGTTCGGAACAGACAGCCAGAGTAATTTAGTGCGACGCACCCATTAAAAAATCATAGTTGATCTCTCCGCCATAGGAATCAATATAACACGAAAGTAAAACGTGTCCTTACAAAAGTAGTTTAATGCTTACTGCAGATTGATATATGAGAGCTTGCCCAGTGTCTATTGGTGTTTGACAGCTATAGCCCCATTTAACGTGGCTGCACTCACATTGACGTTTGTTGGTACATCTCAATCCCAACGACTAACATCCATGATCAATGATTTGACAAACACTTGTGGTAGCCATAGTACTCAACGGTGAAAGCGTAATCGGAGAAAGTGTTGTGACAGCCAGAAGAGTGTCGCTGACTGGAAGCAGAACTTGTTGGACTAAGGTCGCCATCCCGCGGCATGTTAAAGGCTTATTGAACACCACGGCAGGACTAGAGAGAAACGAAACGCACGTCGTGTCTTCCCTGTATCCCGGTCGCCATTTTTGTCGGGGCGAGTGGAAGCGGGGAACGTGATGTTACAGGTAGGCGAGGCAGGAAGGCGTCGCAGAGCTATTTTTTAATATGAATGGATGCTGTGAATGAGGCCGAAGCTTGGGCTGAGGTCGCCACGTCAGGGTGTTTAAGGCGTTAACGAAATCGCACTTCTCCTATTGGAAGCGCGCCGAATTGATGGACGCGTAGCAACGACGCGTTGCAGGAGCTAATCGTAGAGGCCATGGTCATGATCTCTTCTCTTTACCGCTCCCAAAGGGCAACACCACCCCGCCGACCAAGAACACTATGAGAGGAAAGTGTGATACATAAAAGGCCCTTTTGTAAAGTCCACGGAGTGTCTGATCGTGGCGCCGCGGATAGCGTGCCCAGCATCTGTTGTCGCAGATCGAGAGGCCATGGGTTTGACTCCCGTTGACAGAAATTTTGTCTTTGTCATCTGATTGTGTTCATTTTTTTCAACGTCATTTCCCGTGGCGGAAATACGTCACTGAAGTCTTGCTGGACCCCACCCTAAAGCAGGTTTCGTGTTTAAAAAAAGAAGCCTGTTCATTTGAAACCCGGCAAACGAAAATTTCAATGTTTTAAGAGGGGCAGTCGGGGCACCGCAACACTTTTTCCATCCCCTTTAACGAGCGCCCAGTAATGAGGGCGCCAAGAGTCTGCCGGCATTTCATTTTTTTCGCTGCATGAAAACAGCTAGCAAAAAAGAATTGTCGCGCTTGTGACTGCCATGCCTTAAAAGCAAATATTAATTTTGTAGCCTACCCACTGGGCGCACAAAGATTTCTGAGATCCTTGTGCATGCTAGTGCCAAAATAGACAACCCTCCCCCTCCCACCCCTTATGTATTCTGAATGTTGCCTGGACATGGACTTATAGCACTTAAATAGACAAGTGAATGTGCGGCTAGCGTGGCCAGCTATAACCGAGCCGTAATTAACGGAGCCTGACACGAGGATGATGAAGGATGAGACCGAAAGAAATGCGTGCTTGGCCACGCAGGACGCACGGTGCACAGACTCATGCACGGAATAAATTAATTAAGACGAACCACCTTCCCCGCTTCTTAATCTGCGAATTTTGGTCATCATACAAAAACAAGCTTTCTGGCAAAGAAAAAAAAGTAACAATAACAGGACTTTAATTAGCACTGTCAGCATGTAACAGCTTTAAAATAGCCCCAAATATATTATGGTCATGAAGAATGCCGATTTGGTTGTTCTATTAAAAAAATACACTAGCGTGTTCCGAGCGGCCACTCTAAAAAAGACAAACATCTTATGCGTTACTCTATTCAGTGAGTCCTGACTTGTCACGCATATGACTCTCTTTAAAGAGACGCGTAAACTCTCTTTTGTGTTCCACGAATTTCCGATGAGAGCTGTAACCGAGTCAAAGGATGTTTATTTCTTCTTTTATTTTTTTTTATTTGTAGATAGTGCATTCCCGCGTCAGGGATTATAGCAGGGTGGGAATTACAATCATGAGTATACCAAGGCAAACATCAATCCAAACATGAATATAAATACGGAAGTATAAGGTACAGTTCTCAGAATATTTGAGAGAAAAAAATTCTTATATTGGCTTTTATCAATACAGTTTGCATGATGTTTTTCTCCTCACGTACATAACGGGGCCAGCATGCCCGTGTATCGCATAGTGCGTTCACATTTGAAAAACCCAAATGGTCAGAATCGTTCCAGACTCCAGACAACGGTACACGATACCCTACTGCTATGATGCTCTTAGGCTATCAACGTGTTAACTGAGTCTAATTAACAGGTTTAATGGCCAATATTAACATTCATAAACGTTGCTCCAATATTGCGTTTTCGCGCTTGCAGCACTGATTAAATGGCTTTGGCACGTTTGATCAGAGGACGAGGACTGAGATTCAATAGAAGATCGCGTTGGCAACGCAGTTTGAAACCGAATACAGAAACGCTGAGGTAGTTATGCTTACACGCTTATTAAGAAATTCTAGGGGTTAAAAGGCCCGTAAAGGGTGCACTATGGCCTCTGTGATAGCTCGAACGCTCTTTTCAGGCTGCTTTATGAAAATGTGGATTTTATTTTGTGGCTTGCCCAATGTCAGGGAAACAAGCTTCCGAGATGTATGTAACCTCCAGTACATATAAAAATATAAATACACTTAAGCGCAAGAAAAAAACACGAGACAGTAATCGACGAGGACAAGCGCTACTTCCAACTGAGCATAATTGCTGAAACACATAAATATATACACCCGAACACACGTGATCGCACTTAAATCTGTTAAAATCGGAGGCAAAAAAACAAAAACCGAGAAACGCCACAAACTAAGGTGAAAAGCCACGTGCCGGAGAATGTAAGTAATCTAGTTCTTTTTTTGTTAGTGCGATTGATGGCTTGCTTACGCAGCTTCCACTGGCTATCTCCGCAGCTTCAATGATGATTCTTGTGCTATCGTTAGCGTGAGTGGCCAGCACGTGGTTTGTGGCGTTTCTCGGTTTTTGTTTTTTTTGCCTCCGATTTTAACAGATTTAAGTGCGATCACGTGTGTTCGGGTGTATATAGCTATTTATGTGTTTCAGCAATAACGCTCAGTTGGAAGTAGCGCTTGTCCTCGTCGATTACTGGCTCGTGTTTTTTCTTGCGCTTAAGTGTATCAATATGGAATACCAACTAGCCCGCTCCCATACTTTGCTTCGAAAATATAAAAGCAGAATAAAATTTAGTATTGAGCATATGAAACGAACACAAGCTAGGGCACGTAAACAGATATTAAGCGCAGTGCTCTTCCCGTTCTGTTTTTTTTTTTTTTGTCTCTCTTCAGATTACCGTCCTTTTATACTCACCAGGCACCAACAAGCCCAGCTACACGTTTACTGCAAAAAAGCAGTTGTCCATTTCCTTTTTTTTTTTTTTTTTGCACCAGTGGCAGGCTACTGATTTCCCGTATGTTCCCTATCTGCCTTGCTTGAGCCACGCCTTGTGAAGTTTCCATTTTTTTTTTTTGTAGTTCAATAAGACCGAACGCCTGTAGTTGCTAGCAGGTTCGTATGTGCGTTGTGTGAGCCATGCCTTGCTAGCCCGGTGAATTTATTTCTACGTGGGAACACGCACCGTGTTTTGTTTGTTTGTTTGTTTCTTTGTCTGTTTGTTTCTCGGCTCCTACGTTTGTTCTTTCTTCGGAGTGGCCTGCGTACAGCAATGCTGGTGCATAGTTTATCTTTTTTTTTCGAGGAAAGCGCATATGATACTTGCTTCTCTTCTTTCTTTTTTCTGATGTTAACTCGGATGCCTGGCAATGAATGTACGTGACCAGTTCGCGTTCTTCCGTGGATTTAAACAAAAGATTACGTATAGATAGATTTATATATATATATATATATATATATATATATATATATATATATATATATATATATATATATATATATATATATATATATATATATATATATATATATATATATATGTTTCTCTGAGGGCACACTGTATAACTTGAATTGGTGTACATACAAACTTCACTCTCTTAAAAGGCCACTTACTCCACCACTTGTAAGAAACCGGTTTATCGCAGCAGAGGTGGAGCTACAACGACAGAGATCAAGCCATGCAGCTGATGACGAGGAAGATGTACAATCGGCGTCAAGAGTTTAGAGACGACTACGTCTGAGAAAGCTGAGTTTCCCATGGAATTTGTGGCTGTATTCGGTCGAACTGGACAGCGCGTGTTAGGTCGTTTTAGAGCAGGCCGGAAATCTAAATTACAAGGCTGCCTGCCGAAGCAACGAGACTATTCAGCTTTGCTCTTGCGTCTCATGGTCCGTAAAATTTTGACGCCCACTCTGCAAATGCAAACCGAATTGTAGAGATGATGAAGGTTGATGTAAGCGGTGTGTTGCACTCACACTATACACGATGTCCGCACTCCAAGCTCTACATTGGCCAGCCTAGAGAAAGGGAGGTAGTTATTTCGATGAACGTGCGTTCTTCGCAAAAGCGGTCTGCATTGTGGCTCTTTTCAGCGGTGGCGACACTTCGCGCCGACGCATCTCTGCTCGTTAACAGCGGCGAACCCAGCCTCTCGTCTTCGGTCTCGTATACGCAACCCGGGGCCCTCTCGCGTTCTTATCACCCAGTCTGCAGGCCATCACAGCAGCGCACTGTGTTCTACCATTGTTGTCAACAACGAACCCCCGGGCTTCGCAAAGACGACACCCAACGCGTGCGGCTTTTGGAAACTCCGTAATGCGGCAGGAGCGAGCGAGACTGAGGCGCAGAGAGACATTCCGACGAAAGGCACATTCTATAGACTGCGTTTTGTCATTGTTTTATTTCAAAATTGGGCTCGAAGAGTGCATGCCCGCGACGGTGGTTGCCAACGAACGAATGTAGGGAACAAGAACGGAGGCAACAAACGAACAAAGGTAGAGCCGCGTGTCCGGATGGAAAGCAGGACAACGGCCGGAAGATAAATTGCGTCCCGCGTTGACCCCAGCTTCCTCTCTCGCGACCTCTCGTTTTCCGCTCGCACCGGGAACGAGCACGCCGAGAGTTCATCTCGAATTGCGTAGCGGCGGGGTCAAGCGTACCCATTTTTGCCGTGGATCGAAACGTTTGCTTCCATTCCATGACTGGATTTCAGGCGAGAGCTCGATAACCCAGCTTGTTCCTGGAGTCCTATAATAGAACACTTCGCTCTATGAGCTGCTTGTCGTTGGCAGGTAAGAAGGTACCACTGCTAACACCAAGGTAAATCTGACGCATGCTCCTGACACAATCTCTCTTCGGTGGCCGGGGCGCCTCAAAGTAACTTCATGGAAAATTGGCAAAAATATTCGTCTGACGAACGAAAACTAGCCTACGTCTTGGCGTTCTCACAGCCTTGTAATTAACTTGGTATATGCCAAACTTGGCATACAATCACGTGAGTGTACGACGAACACTATTCGCAGGTCATGGATGGGATGGCTTCCCTGTCTCGTACGTGATAAAATTCTTTCCACCGGGAACGTGTGTTCCGTACGCGCTTACCGCAGCCCATTGTATGCGGGCATGTGCCACAGGTGATTTACAGTCTATACCAACCCAGGCTTTGGAAATATAAACGCGACAGCATGGAGGAGCCTATGTGCCAGAAAAAATGCAGTGTCATCGTTGGTGGCGTTGTCGGTGGGTGAAATACCGTGATGGAAGCAAAGAATAAAAGTCACTGCTCGCACCGGAATCGAACCCAGGCATTCTGCGTGGCAGTCAAAGTACTCTACCATAGTGCCACGCCAGTACTTCAAACCACTGCCAAAGGAAACCCTACACAAGCGTCGTGTCCGGCCAACGCCGACTGTGGTTGTAGTATTTTATATCAATGGAATAATTATTTCATACGTGCACATATAACTCTGTAAGCGATACTCCAGCATTGTGCGAGTATGCCTACGACCGCTACTTATATGATATGCACACATCATCCCACGGTAGAATGCACTTCATGGCGATAAAATTGACACCTCTGCTCTAATGTCGGAGCCGTCGTTTTATCATACAATGCTATCTAAAAAAAAAAAAGACCCATAAAATTCATCATGCAAGTTACCTTTTACATGCCGGTGCACTCGGCGTGCATGGCGAGCCCGCGATGTGCGCAACACTACTCAATTTCCCGAAGACCTCGATCCATCTCGTAACACTTGGCTCATAGCCAAAAACCCGGCATACGCTGCTACTCGCTGACTGCTTCGCATGAAATTGATTACAGCAATGCGGGGGATCTGACTAATTGATTGAAATAACTTTAATGAGGTCCTGCGGGACGCACCCGTGGCACACAGTGGGTGACCCCCACGTTGGGACCACCAGGCCAAGCCTGTCTGCCGAATTTTTTTTACCATTGGAACTTAGCAAGCATTACATTCCTTTACAATACCCTTTGATGTGCCCTCGCCGTATTTTCATTAAGAAGAAGCAGAAGATGAAGTACGTCATAATCACAGCCTCTTGACAGCAGAAAACAGCGTAGGTTCAGTGAAGCATTGTCCCAGTTTGCATTACACCATTCACTGAATATTTAAAACTGCATAATCCAGCAAGATAGGCGAGATTAATATATCATATTCCCTGTTTTCTTACCCTTTTTTTTTTCAATCGAGGATTTTTAGTAAGGACAACCGAAGAGCTTCTCTCTTCCTTGAAATTGTCTCTCTTTCACTGTTTCTAAGAGGTTCTTTCGACTTGCGGGTTGCGCGCTTGAGTGTGTTGCACAGAAGCGAAATTGCTGGGAAAATGGTCATGCTCCACACTGCCTACGTAATAAGGTTGTGGCAAAATACCTATATAAAAGGACAAGACGCATAATGAGTGCTCCCATATACCCCTGCGGCTTCGCCTGGACCTGCCGGCAACAGGGCGTTCGTGATTAACATAGAAGCGTTAGAGGCACCTGTACTAACGCATCATCTCGGCATTGCATCTTTTTGAGTAAAACTACGTCATACCTGCGGGCATTTCCTGCCGCCGCATTACAGCTCCATAGCTCCGGCTGGAGAAGTAAACAACAAAATCAAACACAGACCTCTGGGAGCAGGTTCACCAGGGAGGAAATGGACTGATCGCGCAGCTGCCCCGAACCATTAATATTCATGTCAGCCAGATGGCTGTTTGTTTTTACCATTATATTTTTTCCATAGAACAGTAGTTGCATGCAGCCACTGTACACAGGCACGCTTGTGTGGCCCAGTTTCCGTGGCGCTGCTAGTTTTTTGTCTTCATCAATTACATCAACACTCTTCTCTCGTTTTGTTTGTTGTCGTGGTTAATGCTACGTATTCTTCGTTTGTACACATTCGTTAAGTTCAGCCCAGTGAAACGTCAGTGGGTCCTCTAGCCTCTCGTATTTAAGGTTGCCATGATGAGGTTAGTCAAATATTATAGCTCCCGCAGACCACACGGAATTCACGATTTTGTTTCCTAGACAGTAAGTAGACAATGATGAAGCGCCCGCTCTCCTGTCGGCGAGTTACGCTGTCGGTGGGACGGACACAGCCTTTGGCCGATTTCACGATCGCGAAAACATGCTCATCCGGCCGTGCTTTTAATCCTCATTTAGTTATATACGACTCTTCAAAAACAGCGAGAAAAAAATTGGCCGCGTATCTGCGTGCTTCGCTGCAAATGTCGTCGAAAGACGATAGTCGTGTGCCGACTGCACTGCATGAGCGGTCATGAGTACCACAATTTAATAGCTGGGCTAGCCGCTGGGCTCGTTTTTCGGACGTTTTCCGGGCACGCTTAGACGGACGCCGGCGTTTCTCCGCTGAAATTTGGTCGTCGGTCTTTTCTCTGCGTTCTCTGATCATGTCTTGTAGAGTGGGTCGTATTTCATCAAGCGGCCATATATGTTTTGCCTTGCCTGAGACAGCGCTCTTCTACGATGAATCAGCCGCATCTGGCTGGCATTGATAAAACAGAAGAGGACGCCATCTACAGCGCTACCGGGGAACATCGGCTTGTGTTGAACTATGCTGCTGCCAGGTGGCAGCACCACAGCGTCGAAGTTAAATCACTGGGCGGAGACTTGTTTTTTACACAGCGGCGCATTTTCAGCGCCGCGTAATAAACACTAGGATCTTTATAATTACGTATCTATAGATTTTGTTTTAAAGGAACACTGTGAATAGTACTAAGGTATTGATGGTGTGCCTCAGGTATGCGTAGTATTTGATTTTTAATTGCCCACGCTCACCCGTATGAACACATGCTTCTCGGTCAAGATTGGAGGTCGTAAGGCAGGGGGTTAAACTTTGGCCAGCTAGCTGAATCGTGCGACGTGCCGACAAACAGAGAAACAGACGGACAGACAGACGGACGGACAGACAGACCAAAATTTCTCCGTTTAGGTATCCCAAGAAAGACTATCGTCTTTAAAAAATCTTCTGTGTACTTTTAGTCTTAGTCGACAGTCGAGTGTTTAATGATTTGTTTTCTACTACGTTCATGAGAGCCGGCCCCAGGCGTACTACACCCGATCTATTTCAAGGACTGTGGGCCCAAGTCGGTCACTTGTTTCGCACTGAGCTTGCTACGACAGTACTTACCGACAGTGCTCCCGTACCTCCATGGCGACGCGCAGCAGTAGCCATGGAGGTACGGGAGTCGTCCACCTCCACCAATGGTGTTACGAGTAGCTTTTTAATCAACTACTAACAATGCACAGCGCAGGGTGGTCGCGATGGCGCCAGTCCAGTCGCAACTAAAAGCGACGTCGTCTTCCTCATCTTTCATACATCCACACTTGGGTGGCTGCTCTGTACCATTATGACCAGGTAGACACCGTCAAAATCTACGACGTCGCGGCGTCTGGCGCGGAAATTTTCAGGTGGCTCCACCGCCCACATTTTCTTTCCGTGCATTTTCTCGCTTAACAAGCGTCTTCTTGCTGTAAGACTGGCGTTCCGATATTGTGATATTGCAGTTTACTAAAACGCGACAAATCGTTGCTCTCTTTAGTGTGCCTTTAAGAGAGCGCGAAGCCCAGGGAATACTCGTGAAAAAAGAAATGACTGCCAAAAGCGCACTCGGACTGTGCAAGCGGAGAACGTCTCATTCCCGAGCAGACGAGACGACCGCGCTCGTTGCCATAGTGGCGCCTCGTGAGTGCTCGGAGAAAAAGAGATAGATGGAAGCAGTCTCTAAGGGAAACCTGAATTCCATGCCGGCGTAGTGGCAACGCGACGAGCGTAGGCCTGCGGGAAATAACACTTAATTCTGCCTCTCGGCCCGCTGGGAACGACAAGTTTGCGCTGCCTTTTTTTTTTTTTTTCTCGCAGTACCACGTGAACTAAAGCTGCAGTTCTGCGTTCTGTGTGCTTCGCAAATACTTGTCGCTGTGCGGAGTGATTGCAAGAAAAAGAATGTCACCGTGTAAATGAGTTGCTGCATAGGCAAACGCTGGCAAAGCAATTAATGGCGTTTCTCCGCTATGCGAGGATGTGAACCCGGGGAAGATTGGGAAACGAGATAGAAATCTTGAAGAGAAACCCGTGTAATTGCGTGTACTTACTGTAGTCTGTAGCCTCAAGTGTGCTGTACAAAGCTTAGAAATGTATCGGCTTGTTTTCTGTTTGTTCAATCACATTGGCTGCTAAAGGATTAGCCAGAAACTTGTTAATCGGAACTTATGTGCAAGCGTACAAGCGTTATTTGCATCTCTCAACCAACGAATCAACACACTTGACCACGTTATCAATTGTTCACTTAAGCCTATCGCTTCACTTAAGCCATCACAAGCCAATACTAACTAATGTTTGCCTTAATACAGCCACCATTAACCGACATTACCATCAGTGTACAACGCGAAACCGCAGTTGCCGTGAGTTAGCCTCACTAGTTAGCCTACATTAACCGCCATTACCGTCGCCGTGTACGGCTTCTTTAAGACCTATTTGGGGGAGGGTAGGTGGGGGGCGTATAATAAGTCAGTTTTTGTGGCACTGTTTCGTAACCGTCTTTTTCCCCCAAGTGTATGATATAGTTACTTCAGAGATAAGTTACTATACATAAATGAAGTGCCTGATGCATAGGTCGGCAAACTCACTCTTGAGTCCACTCACTCAGACTCACTCAGGCTCAGATCGAGCCATGAGTCTGAGTCTGAGTGAGTCCGGGTGAGTAATATTTTGGTGAGTTTGAGTCCGAATGAGTCCGGTTGAGAAACATTTTAGTGAGTCTGAGTCCGAGTGAGTCCGCTTGAGGAAAATTTTGGTGAGTCTGAGTCCGAGTGAGCCATAAGCCCAAAATGTATTGCTTGAGTGAGTCTGAGTGAACTCTACACGTTTTTGCCGATCTATGGTTCTACTTACTCAAATTCACCATTACTATCAGCCTTACGTAGGCTCACATTTATACTCACGCCGACTCACGCATACTTCGAAGCACCAGCGTTCATACGCTAGCTCAGTATTTATTGATAAGAGGCGTGAGTTACGGAGGAGAAGGGGGTGCCATAACCTTGCCCCCCACCCCACTCCCGAAAACTGTTTCTCGGGAATTTTCGATAAAAAAGATTTCACGTGAGTCATCTCTTTCAGTAAAAAAGTGCTGACTGATTTCAACCACTGATATCTCATATTTGAAGGTACGATATCAAAAGGCGCCAAGTAGAGCACCGATTACGCAAGATACTGGTGTTAAAGAGCATTGAAACAAATTTCGAATAAGCCAATTGTACGCTAACGGACTCATGAGTCGGCTCACTCAGACTCACTCAGACTCAGATAGACCCGTGAGTCTGAGTCTGAGTGAGTCCGGCTGGGAAAAGTTTTTGTGAGTCTGAGTCCGAGTGAGTCCGGCTGGGAAAAACTTTAGTGAATCCGAGTCCGAGTGAGTCCGGTTGAGGAAAAGTTTGGTGAATCTGAGTCCGAGTGAGTCCCAAGGGCAAAATATATTCCATGAGTGAGTCTGAGTGAGCTCCACTTGTTTTGCCGACCTGTGGCCTGTTGGGACCTCTGTTGCCTGCACTGCCGTCTCCTTTCTAATGCAGTACTGTAGTCAAGAACGGCGTAATCGTCGTTAGGTAACGCGCGCATCAACAAACAATTTTTCGAGAAAAGTAGCCATACAATTCTTAGCCCTTAACGTGCTTATATCCGAAGGCCCACCTGCACACATAACTGCCCCTCAAGTAAGTCCTCATTACAAAACTGGAAGCTATGCTCTCGACCATGTTAGACGCCGACAAGCCGAGACGTCAAGGTGCTTCGTACCAAGAAGCACGCTTACTTGCGAGTTTTGTCGTCTCTGTACTTTACGTGCAATGGTCACTGGTGGTACAGTGTCTTGTTAATCCTCCAGCAGGGCTGACGGCTACGAGATGTGTTCGCCATAAAAGCCCACTGTGTCATCGCCTGCCGATAGTCATTGTTTCAGTCGTGCCGTCTCTCGAACACGTACTTAGCAGGGCAGCGCGAAAAGACATGGACTAAGAAGAGTGGTACGCAGGACGAGTGTGTCCGTGTCTTCTCGCGCTGCCCTGCTACGTGTTCTAGAATGCACCAACGGGCCCAAACAAAAGCGTTACGTGCCAGTTAATTAGCTTGTATCTACCCAATAACTATCCGAGCTTGTCTTCTAACTACAAAAATGCTACCCCTAACCGTGGAAGAAGAAAGATAGAGAGAGATAAAAGGAAGGAATTGCAGGGAGGTTAACCAGACGCGCGTCCGGTTTGCTACCCTGCAATGGATAAATGGTCGAAAGTAGAGACAGAAGAGAAGAAAAGGTGGACAGAATCCCACGCACATGTGGGGGGAGCAAATCAAGTCTACATGTGGTAGCACATCTGCTGACATTAGGTGTTTCAGTGGCGATTCCGTTGCCTTCCGCGCCTTCGATGCACATATCCATGGTCCCAGAATTTCGATTGCAGAAAATGGTCTCGAGTTCATTTGATTCAGAAGAATCTCAAGCGGGCATCGCTGAGTGTCCTGCGAGCGCACCTGCACTGAATGTGTCCAAATGTCTTCGGTTCGCAGGAGTCGCACGGGACCTCTCGCCATTTTGATGCGAAACGAATGCGCCTTTGTAAATGCAACACCGGTACAAATACGGCAGAATAACGAAGAAAGGAAATACTGTATATTATACTAATTTTATTAGATGTGAAGAGTCTTATGGCGAAGTTTAATCCGGTGGTGGCGGTGGTGGTGGTGGGGGTGGTGGTGATGATGTGCGGCCGACCACCCTTACTGCGCATGCGCAAGCCCTTTAAAAAAAATAAAGATAAAAAACCTCCTCTCCCCCCTCTCTTACCTCTAGGCATCTCTCCCCGCGGCGACCACACTCTCTCACTGCGCATGCGCGTCCCCTCCCTCTCTCCCCTCCTACGCTCCCCCCTCTCTCCTCTAGGCATCCCTGCCCACGGCGTCCGCACCCCCCCACTGCGCATGCGCGTCTCCCCTCTCTCCTCACCAATGCTCCCCCCCCCCTTCTCTCGCCTCGCGACGCCGATGCAGGCAGCGTCTGCTAGCGAGTTTCTTGGTTGAAAAAACCGACTGCTTGCGCTTCACAACCGTTCACTGGCCAGCCCGTATATATGGGCACCGTACAGTCGAGTTTTTCATTGTGACTGCAGCGCCAGAACGCAAAGCCTAGCGGATAAAAAAAGCAATAATGAGACGGGGTTGGTCAAAATGGAACGCGATGCGCGCGTCTCCCTCCCTGCATGAGTGGGCGGACTGTGGCTGTGCTGCATGGGGCACGCGTGCTCGCGTCTGTTTTCTGCGTGCCCCTTACGGCCAATGCAGCGAACTTGGGACGGGGCAGTGCGAGGAACGCAGCTCCCTCTGGTCAGTGGACGGCGCCTATGGCACTAGATCTTGACCTCCAAGGTAGTGCCGGTGGGAGATTTCGCCTGCGCGTTCTTGAACAATAAAAATTCTCAGCGTGCGCGTTAACTAAAAGCGGACTGCGGGCCTCTGTGTCCAGTCGGAGTCCTCTATCTCTCATTGCCCATTAGCAGCGATTGGCATGTTCCAGCAGGAAACACCGGTCTATCACTGCGTGATTGCGCCTCCCCAGGTTTTCTCCTGCGCAACGCCGCGATGAGCGCCAGCGTCAACGCCGCCACCAATGTAAGCGTTAGCGCCCGCTGCTTCGCATCTACACATGGTTCCCTTTAGCGGGAGATGGTGTAATTTTTTACGTTATGCTTTGAGAAAAAGTTTCAAGAAAAAAAAAAGAGGTAGGCCATCAGGAAGAGCCTTCGATACAGTTTTTTTCTACTCTATACACGCTAACTAAAATGTTATCGAAGTGAAAGACATAGCCCGAGGCACATGGAAATAGCCACGCATACTAGCCGCGTGTAGTTGATTTTGTATGTTTCGCTGGTGTTCTTTCAGGCTTTAGAAAACATACAAGCCGCGCGTTTAGAGGGTCACTGGAAGTTTTGCAGGATGGCGCACAACTTATTAATTTAATCATTTGTTAGGAAGATGTTATTCCAGTGGCTTCATAATTGAAATTTAATTATGGATTCATGGGAAGTATAAAAAATGCTGGCGTGCTCCAAGAGAAGGCCATGTTGTAGACTTTAAAGTTCGTGTGTTACTGATGTTTTTTCTCTCATCTACGCCAAGGATGTTTTCACCTAAGAACTTCAGATATATTTCATCTAATTAAACTAGAACCAGATATCAAAAGAAAACTTCTGCATAAGATAGAAACGATAGAATGCGAACGCCAGGCCCCCCACTGTTATGGTAGAGATGTTAATGACATTTTTGAATAATTTGCGAATAGGTATATTCTACAGATGCCGTCCTGTGAAACTTGCGCTAGTATGTTAGATAAGTAACTTCGAAAGAGAATAGAAAAGACGCAGCGAGTTTTTGATGAGAAATTTCAGGCACAAAGAACGTAAGGATAAAGCTGGTGGTATGTCAAAGAGTGAGCGCGGGCAGCTAATGTTCTAGAACTACGCTTAGGCAACCTGTGAAGTTCTTTGAACAGATAACTAGCGCACTAATATGGTGTCTAGATTACAGAAATATGCACTCCAGGCTTCTGTAGTAACGACTTTAGCAGGATTTGATGCCACAAAGAAAATTTCGCTCACGCAAAGCAAGGGTAGTGGGAACACATGCTGAAGTCTTCCTGCTGAAGTGATGATTCGATTATGATGATTGCGATAAGGAACGCCACGCTAAGCAGAGATTGCGCAATATAACTTACAGGAATAGCAGAATGCTAATCCGGAACGACCAATTCGATTTTCCAAGCTGGGCTGGAGAATGGAAGTTCTAAAAGATAAGAAAGCTCGGAATACCCACTCTTCAGCCGTATCTGTATAAGTTGTTTATCTTACTATAGTTGTGTTTTTTTGCTATCCTCTGCTGAAATGGTTTTCATGCACCTCAGATCGTGAATAAAGTCTTGTTTTTACTTGGGGAGGGGGGGATTAATGCGTAATAGGCTCTGCGACTCTACTCGAAACTGCACCATAGTAAAGAATACGTTATACGATTCTGAGTATGAGCACCAACTTTATTTATCTGCCCGGGCTTCACTCGGCAATAACTATTTTTAGGAAATGGTACGGTTTAAAAAGAAAGTGCAATCTCTACTGCACAGTACAGGTGTTGGCTTTTCGTTCCTTGTTCACTGCATTCTGTCACCGGAACTACTGTGTGATGATCTCAAGCAGAATGTATTCACAGCACGAAGGTGGGCAGGGAGTGGTATTTCTGCGCATTGAATATCATGGAAGTACTTAAGTTTTTGATCCTGCTTAAAAGGAAAGGGACTTACACGAAATATAAGATCAGTTTTAATTCTATGGATCGAACAACCGCTTGCTAGAAGCGCTACTGCACTCACCCTCTCTGGTCTTTGTCGACCTTGTGTAGTTTTGTAGTGCGCGCAAATTGGTTGTCATCTTCTCTTCTGGACGTCATGCATAAAATAGGAGCAGCCAACTGAAACAAACATCCTGAAAGTCTCTACGCAGTTAAGTAAAATGTAAATCTTATGTCGTAAGTACGCTCTGCGACGGTCTTAGGGAATCTTGGGGGGCGTCTTACTCCTCTGAAGGATCGATGTCTGTGAGCTTAATTGCGATCCGTGGTATAATTCGGCAGCTCAAGAGAAAGCTTTTTTCATGTCCAGACGCAAAGAAGATGGGAGCCCAGAGAATGAAAAAGAGATGCTGCTGTCGAGCAATATTCATACTTTTTTACATGTTTAGGTTGAACGCGGGGCGAAGCTTTTTCTGGCTTGACATAACATATAATGCTTGAGTTTTAGATGCGAAGCATCTTATGCTCGGGGCATGTCCGTCCCGCGTCCCCCGTCCCCCGTCCCACGTACCGCGTCCCGCGTCCGGCCACTTTCATGAAGTAGGGAAGCACCCATTATGCGAACCAGAACACTGTAGTAATATGAAGGCCGTCAACCCTATCACAGTCATCAGAGTCATGGCCGAGAGCACAGAGAGGCTGCTTAGCAATAGCTAGGCAGGTGGTGTCTGTCGCCCAGGTTGACCCCATTCCTTGAGTCATGGCCGAGAGCACAGAGAGGCTGCTTAGCAATGGCTAGCCAGGTGGTGTGTGTCGCCCAGGTTGACCCCCACCTTAATATTGCTTGCATGTGTTTGGAGGGGGGCTTGTTAGTCCGTCCCTCCTTCCCACACCTCACCACAGCGTGCATGCGCTTCCCTCCCCCCTCTCTCTCTCTCTCCTACGCTCACCCCCCTTTCTCTCCTCTAGGAATCCTCTACTACGGAGTGGCCCCCCGCGCCCCACAGCATTCGCGTCCCCTCCCCTATGCTCGTACGCTCACCCCCTTCCTTACTCTAGGAATCATCCGCTTTACGGAGCGGCGCCAGTGTCCCACAGCGCATGCGCGTCCTCTCCCCCCTCTCTCCTCTAGGAATCCCCTACTCTACGGATCGGCTCCCGCGTCCCACACCCCCCACAGCGCATGCACGTCCCCTACCCCTCTCTCTCCTCCTACGGTCCACCCGTCCTTTCCTCTAGGAATCCTCTACGGAGCGATGCGCACGACAGGTGGTGTGACAGCTACATACCCCGCTGGGGGCGCCACGGTAGTTCCGCGGTATGAAAATGACGGAGCGCGCGCGCCTCATTCTCTCCTGTGCAGCGCCCGGACCACTGCCGTGAAATGAGAGCGGCGACGTTCCTCCCGCTCAAGCTATCTCCCCCGCTGCTTCGCATCCACACATGGTTCCCTTTAG
Source organism: Rhipicephalus appendiculatus (assembly GCA_030522465.1). Classification (NCBI taxonomy): domain Eukaryota; kingdom Metazoa; phylum Arthropoda; class Arachnida; order Ixodida; family Ixodidae; genus Rhipicephalus; species Rhipicephalus appendiculatus. Next base: position 62,746 of record JALIZH010006957.1, read on the forward strand.
CGGGAGATGGGGAATTTTTTCGCAAGAGAAGAGGAGTAACCGTCGCCACGCATTGGAACCAACTTCTCCAGTTATATATATATATATATATATATATATATATATACTCAATTATTAAAAAAACTGTCATCAAACCAAAGTCTAGTGTTATGGTCATAAACAACCGAAATCAATGCCTTGCCCCAGTAAGAAGTATTGTGTCCAGCAAAAAAAATTTAAAAACAACGAGCACTTCAGTTCCCACTTTTTTCTTGTAGTTATACGGTTATAGAAGGTTTTGTTTTGTTCTGTTCTGGTTTAACTGGCTTGCTGTGGAGAGGTTGAAGTTTATATCACCTCGGCTATTCCATTTTCTGAAATTTCTGCAGCGAAAAGACAAAAAGAAAATGGTTACCTAAAATTAAAGCTTAACAGGTAAATAAAAAGCATAGCATACTGAAAGTAGTTGAAAAGAAATTACGTTGAAATGTACGATTGGCTTGCAGGAGTTCACACTACAATAAAGCGTTCACAGGCACACATTTATAGTTGACTGGCACATCATTCCGTTTATAGCAACACATACCTGTTCATCACAAGTGCATATCAAAGCCACCTTCCTTCATAAATCTTCCTGAAAGTACTTCTTATAGATGGTGTTTACAACGCAATCATTTCTTTTTTCGTACCTCGCTTCACTCAAATGGAGATCTCAGGTACCTGCGGCTACAACGCCCGCTTTCTGGAGCTATTTACGTGAAGCCAGCACGTACTGTCAACTCTGGAAGCACGCAGCTAAAAGCTAACACTATCGGGGAGAGAATAGGCTTTCACGGGCTCAGGAATGAATACGATGAAGCACACGCTGTGACCAGATGCTCTTCGGGGCCATTAATCTTCATCTGCGTCGGGTATTGAGAGTACTTTTCTTGCTAACATATTGGCCTGGCATAGAGCTCTGGTCATTTGTTCTCTCTTATTGAGCAATTTGTATGGACAGTTCCCTAAACCTCGAGGAGCGTTGAAAGGTTGATATTTATTTACTATCTGCAAGATTAAAAGTGAAATTTTTTCTATGGAACCTTTCTCCTTTTATCTTCACAAATCAATTTTCTTGCATGAGGCTTTCGTAGGCATTAGCTGGTGTTTCAAGTCTTCCACCCCATTTCAATCAGGATGAGTATAAGTAAAGACTAGCGGTTTCGAAAATTTTCTCATTTTCCCCCTATACTGCGTGGGCACACGTCCCATAGACTGTGAGGAATACAACGATGAAACGAAATTGTTATATGTGCGATCAGGAAAGGACAGCACGCTTCACCGGCTATTGCAAAGCTTCATATACTGATCAGGATTATTACATCGAATTTACGTTTTTTTTTTCGTGGGCTAATTGGAAATTGCACATGACATATATGCTACTGTATAGACTGTAGCTGTTCTACGCTGAAATCGGGTTTAACGACCGGCCCGTTGCAAGTGACACATGTTTTATGAAGGTTACAGAAAGTCGTCGATATTCTTTTTGCAGGACGTCCTATGTACCGTTCGCTTCATACTCACAAAAAGTGGTACTTAATTCTTGATCGGCTGAATATACATCACCTTCGCGTTCTTGACCTTAAAAAAGCTATGCAACTGCATCGTAAAACAACTTGTGGGGCGAATTCATGGAAAGCACTCTAGAGTAAATGGAACAGAATGTCACTTCAACTTGGAACAATAGTATATGTTCATTATACTTGTCCCAGAACGAAGCTATTAGTAAATAATACAGGAAACTCTCATTTTTGTGGAACGCAACAAAAATTCCGCACATTAATCATAATCCCTTCCGTTTGGAAACTCACTTGAAGGGAAGCTCGTGTCCGTTGGTTGGCATTATGCTATAAAATTCTCCATATTCTGACTCGTTTTACAGCCAAGCGATTACGTGCCCGCACTTTAGGACTATGCATTCGACGTTGTCCACAATACCAACGGCATCCACACCACCACAAAATACACTGTCCCCGGCATAGGCCCACGATCATGACGCTATCACCAGTGCCAAACGAAGGGGTTTTATATTGCATTACCTCCGGGACAGCGGTCCCCATTAATCCGTAAAAAGCCGACCGGACAGGTGCGCGAAATTCCTCGAAAGAAGGCATCAAAAGTTTCGGTTTATCGGGTTTAGAAATTCTTACGCCCTGGCGTGTTTAAGTGCATGTCGCAGTGATGATAGCATAGCATCCTTTTGCTTCACTGAGTGTTTCCTGTCAAGAACACTACCGGGCAGCGTGACGTCTGTCGAGGCAGTAACGTAAAGAAACGCAGAGTTTTATTTAGTCAGTAAATATTTCACTGTTTTGCAGTTTGCTTGTGTAGCCGGCTGATTGCTGCCCCTTGTATAACAGATCGTAATGATGCGAACTATTTCATCTTCTCCCTTCAATCCCACTCACCCCTCGACACATATAGGGTAGTCTATACATTCCAGACATATATGGTGCTGTAGAGACAGTAGCCATTGTGACTGGGATAGCGCAAGGATAATTGGAAAAGAAAAGAACAGAATGGCAATGCTTGATATGTAGTTCATTCCCATCCCGGCAAAAGAAAACACGCTCAATCGCAACTCAGGCAATCTATATACTCCCAATAGAGTGAACTCTCACTTGCACGAACGTCGGTTTAACGAATATTTCAGAATAACCAACTTTTATAAAAGCACCGATGATTTTCCTATGCATTATATACAAAATCCTTTCACTTAAACAAACTTCTGAATGGTGAATATTTCAGTTGATCGAACTTCATCTGCGGGACCCGGGCTTATTTCTGAGATCAATTAAATGAACTTTTTTGCCCTCTGCAGCACTGGCGTAACTGAAGCGTGCCGCCCCTAATCACCCATACATCTGGGCTGGTGCAACATCGATTGTGCATGCAGCGCCACCAAGGCAAATCAGCCAGGCTGGAGACGAAAACGAGCCATGCGCGCTTCAGTACCTGAGCAGAGTTATCACATTTGGAAATTGTTTACTGTGTTCGTCCGAAACCGAAAGAAGTGTGTGACGAACAAGTTGTAATGGCGGAGGTAGGTTCAAATCGTGTATCTCTAGCCAACGATATAGAATATATTAGAAAGTTGCGAGACTTCGCGTCACTGCAACAAGCTGTGCTGGAGGCAATGCTCAGAAACGTATACTCTCTGGACAGCTTTCTCTCTTTCTTCTTGCGCTTTAAGGGTACCAGTCCAAATGATATTTAAAGAATTTTCTTCAAAATAAGTTGCATTTCACACGTTGGACTTGATTTCTTCTGTTCCCAACGCTATTCCAGTGACTATTCAGTTTAGTAAACTATTTCCTTGGGTTCCTTGAAGTTCACTCAAGTGAGAGTTCACTATATATTTTCGATGGTTAAGCCACATCTTGAGACCTGTACAACCAGCGCCCCTAAAAAAAATATTTCATTCTTTGTGAACAAGGCTCACGTAGGGGGCCGAAACATCTTCCTTAATTTGTTACTTTTTGTTTGAAAGATTCGTCGGGGTTGTTATTTCCAGCCACGTTGTATTAAATAGGGATATGCCGGGACACAGCAAATACACAAGAAATAGGACGTGAAAGACAAGGACAACGGGACACGAATGATGCTAAAACAAAAACGTCCTCTTTTTTTCTGGCAGGAACGACGTTACCACAAACCAGACAGAGAATTAATGAAAGTAGTTAGCCGGCGGGACAGTATATTCGCTAACCAACGTTTATGAAAAAGCTGGGCATGTATTCACAAAAAACGATTACGCTATATTTTTCCCTGAAAGAAAATTTCAGCCAATCCTGGTAGTAGACATATTATTACCCAAGGCGACCAGCCAATGGAACAGTGCACCTACTGAAAAAAAGCTTTATGAATTCGGTTCCAGCTTCCCGCGACCAAGAGTGCTCGTCGTTTGCTCACGCTGCGTGAAAAATGAAAGAATTCAATTAAACCAACTCAAGCTTCGCTCTCGTCAGAAACACAGTTGGAACGTTCCCACACTTGTCCGGGCCGATTCTGTTTCTATCTCACGCTTCCGTAATATCTCATTCCATCCATATATCTTACTCCATCAATATCGGCGCTACCGCATACACAGGGGGAGCCCACGTATGAGCTTTGATAAATAAATGATCGAAAATTGTAACGACAGATATCCTTCTTCTTGAAATCACTTACTTGTTGGTGCAATACTATATCTTGCTACATTTCTCATGCCTCGTCTTTCTCTCTAAATTTCTATTATTTCTCCAACGCGAAAGGATGGATGTGGCCTTTGTATAGTGCGTTTTCATGATTTGGGATTTTGATATGGCGTATAAGGTTTTTTTTTTTTTTTTTTTTTTTTTTTTTTTTTTTTTTTTTTTTTTTTACAATTAGGAATTGACAGGAATACATCCAGAAGTAGCGAGAAGCAGAACAGCCCTACTAGCACCTCATTATTCTCGTCCTGCCAGTACGTTTATTCGTACGCTCCTTCATTTGAGGCCCTACAATAACAGCATGGTTTTACAAACTACATTAAAAGGACGTGTTCGTCAGTAAAAACGCCGGTTGTTTACGAAGCAAGATTAGTTGCGAATAAAATCGATGGCAATAAATATGCCAAGATACCAGGAAGTTTTTCATTGCTGAATGCCTTTCAGAACTTTCTGGAAAATCGTTATTGTTGATCACGCATGTTACCCCAGACTTTCGGAAAAATCGCCAAAACGCCCAACAGCACAACTGCTTCAGGCTTGCCTTTATGTACAGTTGTTATTAATAAAGTCACAGCTTCATCAGGAAAGCTTTTCTTTTGAGGAATCTGTGTGAACTTCCTCGTACATTCATGCTGTAAACGAGTCAATGGCGCCTTATCCCTTCAATGAACCTATTTAAACATCGCATGCTCCCGTAGAACTTGTTTTCCAAATGCAGTGTCAGTGTGCTCGGTATCACTGATTTATTCGCTATAGCGCTACTACCTGTCGGCCTCCTGGTTATCTCGCATGGTAGAGTGACAACCCCAGATAGACTATGGTCCCGTGCTCGTATGGGTGCTCGAATCCCATACCAGAAAGAATATTTTGTGGCGTGGAAGGTTTTGTTTCTGAGCAGTCTGCATGTATTTCTGTGTAGCTTCAAGCTAGAAATGTGTGAATGACTATTTCTTCCTTTATTAAACCTTCCTCCACGTCGAATGCTTCCAAAGAATTTATTCGCTATATATGCATTAGTACATTACATGACGCACATTGTTTTTCTGATTGAAACATATCTAGAACTGTTATCAGAATCACTGTTGTTTTAAAATACTCCAGTCGCTTTTCCTTGAACCCACACACCCTAGCTATTGAAATCTCGTAACTGTAGTTTCCCTAAGTCTTCACGTTATCTGCAAAAACGCCTAGTTACGAACCTACAGTATACTGATCGATGAGAAACTAGTTCATCATATGCAATACATATACTAACTCTACAGTAACATCGAATGACTGGTAGCGTTTACCTTTGTGTTTTAATGTTGATACGTACTTCCATTCCAACGTAGTGGTCTGCCTTAAAGACTGAACCAGGTGGATTTGACACAGTACGAAGAAAGAAAGAACACCGATCCACAGGAAAAGCGCTATCTGCATCAGTGTTTGTTCTTTCTTAGTCCTACATTCAATCCGCGCTATCCAGTATTTAGGAATACGAACCAACTTGCCCAACAACGAATTTTCGTTAAGCAATAACTTGCGTTGTTCATAACTCCACCAGCTCGCACTGCTTCCTATTCTTCTCGCGTTCAAATTTTTCAAAGCTGTGCACTTTCTTTCTATAACAATGAATCGGTCGCTGAGATATTCATGATGGTAGGGTTACTCTATGAGTAAAGAAAGAGCGTCGAAATACATGAACTAATGTTTACAACGTGGAAAAGGTTTGTAAAAGATTGGTTGGGATGTCAGAGCCGTGTAGTACCTAGAAAGAAAGGGGAAAACAAAAGCAGAAGGTTGCCTGTTCCTGTCTGCTTGTACCAAGAACAAGGTCGCATCGATTCTCCCGGTTGTCAGCTTTTCTACTTGTGCATGTGCTTCTTTTCACGCGCCCATTTCTTGCTGCCAACGTGACAGCGGAGAAATTCACGGTGACAGGACGAGTCACAGGCTGCAGCCCCTCTGCCAGGAGATAAGGTCGGCCTTCTTTGCCGAGGAAGTGCTATATATGAGCTATTCTTGAAGTCCAACACCTCCTGGATGTTCACGACGACATCCGAGTTGTGCTTTGTGCACCTGCCTAGCGGAACTACTTAGTATTGATCCCACTGTTTACCTGCTGTGTCTACGTGAGAAAACTTCAGGAACAAAATGAAGTAGTGGCAACAAAGTAAATTGCAAAAACCTAAAAAAAGGTAACATTCACAAGTGGGTTTTACCTGCGCAACGCGGAGCTTATGTCTCAGGGAAGGCGCCAGTGGCGGCAAAATAAGACGAAGATTTTAAAACTTGTCGAAGGTAATTGCGAGGAAGTGCTTAATTTTTTTCTCGCCGATATTTACTGAAGTATTATTGTTTTATTAGAACTTAGCTTTCATAATAGTTTTACAACTTTTATTGAATTATTATCTGCATAGTTCCTAGCAGTAACGGAGCTCTTCTGCAAGAAATTCCAGAATAACTCCATATTTTATTAGTTTAAACAAAAAATTAAGGCAGCTTGGCCCTGGTGGTGCCACGCCTGAACGAAGTGCGGAGCTAGGCAGCCTTCTTTGTTTTTCTTCGGTTTTCTTTTTCTTTGCTCCTATCTTTCTTTCATTTTCCTCTTTCCATTTTTTTTCTGTATTTTTTCCCTCTTTTCCATTCATTTATATTTTCTTCCTATTTTTTTCCCTTTGTTTCTCTCTCTTTCTATTTCTCGCGTGCTTCCCCTTTTAATTTTTATACATCGTTTGTGTTGCCGTGTTTCCCTAGCCATAGTATTAATGTGCACACTTAATATCATCATCAAGGCGCTCGAAGAACAAGAGGAAGAACACTTCTCTTTGGCGCAAGCTTGCGCTCTATGTGCCACAGCTGGCTATGCTATATGTGGTTTAGGCTGCGTTACGCTAAGCGATGACAACAGCATACGACAGCCTGGCCCCCTAAAGTGTTCCGCACTTTAGGGGGCCAGGGTCCCTCGTGCATAAACCTAAGATGACTGGAAGGCGAAGACCATCTTCTTTTTCTTCCCTGTCAATGTTAAGGGAGCAGGAAACACGAGCCGTGGTTTCACGTTCCACCGCCAAGTGCCGTCTTCATTTTCTTCTTTTGAGGTCGCGTGCTCTCCGGTTTTGTTCGCCGCTCAAAGAAGGGCGCTAGAACGGCATCACGTGTCGTTACGTCACTAGACGTCATGCCAGAACTTGTGACGTCATCATGACGTCACAAGTTTTTGCGATCTGTGACGTCATTATGGCGTCATATGGTGTCGTCATCACGTGATGGTGATTTTTGGCATCCCTTGTCCCCGACCCCGCGGGACGGTCACCGCTGACGACCAAGTTTCCCATTTGATGAGTCGTCTAAGGCCTTTCACCTTAAAAGACTTCAGTACATTAGAAATCTGCCCTTCATTCGTAGCGAACATCACTGATGTGTTAAGACTTACGAGCTGGTTCTAATACCATAATTTCGCTATTACACGCAATAATACCGATGTTGATTATGTAATACCATGCGCAGAATTGGCAAAGGTAGAAAAATATGGCACCGCTTAATTTTTTCAAACAAGAAGACACGTTCTATTTTCAGCAAGAGCGCCTAGCTAAATAAAAAAAAACAATACAAATGCTTCCGACTTTTATTCATGTAGATGCCCGTCCTAGAAGCTGTTCTTAATAAATAAAACCTACCTGTAACATAAGTAACGATATTATCAGGCCCTCCCTGCCTTCCGAACTATATGAAAACGTGACAAAATTCCGGTACTTGGACACAATTCCTAGGAAAACTTTGACGCATTGCTGTTCATATTGATGTTAGAAATGTAAACTGCCTCTTCTGTCATGATATGTTTTTGTTGGCTTTTCTCTTAGTTTCAATAACTGTGGGCATAGTAAGTACTCACCATATGGATGTGTCACATATCACTTATACACAACTTAAATAGTTGGTCGAGCATTGCTTCATGAACTAAGCATTAACTAGTTCTGATATACTTGAGGCTTCATTTGTGTTTCGCATTTTGAATATTCCTTTACAATTTGATTATTGTTACGTCTATGTTCTTGCAATCACAGCGGTATTGGTGTCTCTGTTAAGCGTTAAGCTTTTGTTTGAGTTTCTTTAAAGTGGTCACTCTGTTCGGGATAACTGTGCCCCGTCGCTCACCTTACAATCTTACACTGTTCGATACTTAAACAGCCCAAAAAAGTATCATCTTTTGTGTTGAAGGCGGCTTCCTCGTTGTGTGGGACAGCATCAACTTCTTAGATTCTTCTTCAGGCTTATGCCGCAGATTGCATAAGCACAGGTTTGCTTTGTCACTATTTTTTTTTGTAATATTGTTTTGCATCCCAGCTCATCTCTGTGGCAGTGCCTAAATCGTGCCCTCACAGTGGTAGCAAAGCGGTCTGTTGAATTTGCCCCGCTCTGCAGACTAAGCTACACTAAGTCCTCTGATTGCGTGCCACGTCTCAATCCTAAGAAGCGGCGCTTCGTTCATTTCGCAACCTTTTCTTGACAGGATATTCTGCACAAGCCCAACAAAGGACGGATTACCACATATTGAAAAAGTGGGGAACGTGCACAATTGTGAGTCCTATATTTGCTTGCACGGCAAGAAAATATCGAGGATGCTGCAAAAAGTAGAGGTTTCTCAAATGAAAGCTTATTGTCCGTTCCGATGGAAAGGGGATTCGAAAAGAAAAATCAACTGCTTAATGAAGCATCTCCATGGGACCATTTTGCAGAACCGATATTAAGAGAAAGGAGGCAGAAAGACAGAAAGTTTTGCTCAAAAAAATCTGTTAGGCTGATTTTATGCGTATAATTTCATTTATGTCGCTTCATGTTTGAAATTATGTGTCCCAGCCACAGGATTTCACAAATTTCAGTGTCCATACGTGACTGGACATTGTGTATTATTTTCAGCATATACAGCATTCATGTGACTGCATTTTACGTGAACTATAGTGCTACGTTACTGGACTGTATTTTGTGTTTCTTCCAGTCGCTACGTAAAGGGCCTTCGTGAATATGCGATAGCTTTTATGGCTTGACTGATTTATGCGAACTCTCACTAGGTGTTTTTTATGTCATTTTTTATTACTGGCATTTTCACGGATTATATTATCTGTGAAAAGGAGTAACCAGCGCTATATAAAAGCTTTAGCACCTCCCAAACAACGTATGATTAAAAAAGGGTTTAAAGAATTTTTATACCTGCTTGATTTAGCTACACTGTCAAGCTTGCTACCCGACACGTCAGGACAAGGATGAGGAAGTGGGAAATTCAGAGAAAAGAAACTTGTTCAGTCTTAGTATACAACTTCACAAGGTAACCAATTAATTATTTGTCAAGTTTTATTAGCCACAAAAAAAGTAGAGCGCGCGTGCACCCAGGTGCTCAAACATGTTTCTTTGATGTACTCCACAAGAGCTCATTTCACTATCAGGCATTGTTGAGCAGACAGGGTTGCTTACAGAAGCGATTGTCTGGCAGCCTGGCCTCTAATTTATTAAGTGCGAAAATCAACTCTAGTGGCATGTTCGGGTGGTTGTTCGACAGCGCTGAGCGTGTCTGAAAGTGTTGAATTCAACAGATTTAAAGCCCGACAACAAGAACAAGCGGATATGCAAGTCATGTTCTACCTTCCTTATCATCTATTGGCCCCATTATTTTACTAGTAGTGATTAGTTGCTATTTTACATATGCTTTTCAGGGCCTCTGGAGTGTTCCGAAACAATTACTCGAATGTACCGTAAGTGTAAGAGAAAAAGAAATAGAGAAACAAGGAAAGCCCGAAGATGTTGACAGATCTGTTTTGGATTAGTTTTCTACCCTATACTTCGGAAAGGCGGCACACAGATCAAAAGAATGAATGGAAGATGAAAGACATACAGTTGCATGTACAAACATAAATGAAAAAGCAGAAGAGAGAGAGCGAATTTATTGGAAGGCTGAGAGGTCGGCCTGAGCTTGTGCGCTCTGGCCTGCCGCTCAGCTCAAGGGAAAAGGGAGAGAGAAGAAAAGAGAGATAGATGATGATGGGGGGCAGGAAGAGGTGATGCGTATGTACAATGGTCACGTAACACACAGTGGTCTTCTTAAAGTCTAGTGTCAAGTCCAGTACTCTTCAGAAAATCTATAAATGCCCTTGTAGCAGTGGTTGATGCTGTCTGGTCGGACATTGCGTAGTGTAGGTTAGCTTCACTTAGTGTGTTAACACCAAATCTATCAACGGTCATCGGGGCCGAGATCGTTTATGTACTTCTAGAGCGAAACAAAATCTATGAAAATTTTCGCAAATTTCTCGCTATTTGTCTTCTTTGTACCAATGATGGTTTATTTTTCATCTCTCGTCAACCGTAGTCTTAAGTTAAGAGTTCATGCATCTGTTTCATGTTTCTTTAATAAGGTGAGCCATGAACGCTGCTTCCTTCGACAAATGCGCGTGAACTAAACTGAATAAATAGGAAGCATTTCTGGCCTATAATAATAAGAAAAGTCTTGGTTTTCTAATTACAGAACGCGTAAATATATAAAGCTCTGTACGGACGACCTTACGTAGATCACATTAACAATAAAAGTAGATGTTCACCTCATTGTTACTGGCAGTTACTGAGGACCGCTAACAGAAATCTCTATTGTGCGTGCTATTATCGGAAAGTCAATCATCTGCTTTGATAAAGGCCACACGCGAACACGGCAGCTCGGAGATTAAGACACGTCCAAGTTCCCTCGTGTGTCTAAACGAGCCAAAGTATAACCTGTGTAGCTTCGCTACCAACACGTGGCTTCCAGCCGATGAATCATGTCGTCTGGCAATAATCCCGCGTCCAGAAGCGATTTCCCAACGGATTGCTTTTCTAGCCTTTCTGACATGGTGAGTAAGCGGTCTGCCAGCTCGCGTGGACTAATTTGTTTTCGCTGCGGTGTCACTGGAACGACTGTTGTCTTGAAGCTGGCCGTAATCCAAGGAACGAAATATGTCGAATGAAGTATGAGCTACACTTTATTGCCTTGTGAAACAAGGCTCTGCTTTGAGGCAAAGCCTCGTTTCATAAGGCAATGAAGCTTCTGTACATACCTCATCTCTAAGTAAAACCCAACGGTCTACACCTTCTCATTCGATACAGTAAGAAAAAAAATTGGAACGACTGCCCCTATTGAGAAAATGGGGGAAGCGAAGCATGGCGTGTATGTGCCTGACGTACTGGTTTTCGGTCTTTCTTTCTTTCCTTCTTTCTTCCGTTCTTTCTTTCTTCCTTTCTTGATTTCTTCCTTCCTTCCTTTCTTTCTTCCTTTCTTTCTTTCTCTTTCTTTCTTTCTTTCTTTCTTTCTTTCTTTCTTTCTTTCTTTCTTTCTTTCTTTCTTTCTTTCTTGTTGAGCCATGCTCCCTCCCAACTTTTTCATTCCTCCATGCGGGAATGGCACCTTCAAAAACGTGCTTCGTAGCGCAATATTTCGATTGTTACAGGCAACAATGACGCCCATGCGTTCATATTCAGCCAACAATGAAATGCGGCAACGCGAAATGACAAGTGATCTCCACAAAAGATCACATTGTCATATCAGAAATAACCGATTGCTGACAAGCCCACAATCGAGAGATCATCACTTAATGGTAAATGACGCAATACAAGCCACGTATTTCAACCAGCGAACCTTCTAGGGCCACATTTATATACATCCGAATTTCTGTGCACTCGCCCACGGCTGGTTCTTCGCGAACTATATCGCTCATACCGGAATCGCGGGCCAACGCACGAAAGCCTTGCTAGTCACTCTTGTTGCAGAAGATGAAACAACAGTGACCAGAAGGTGAAGTCCTGATTCTTTAATATTGTAGAGGCGCAAGTGATCAAACACGCAGGGCTGCAATTCTTTGCTCTACCTGTCTTTTTTTTTCTGGGAAATTCGCAGGCGAGTAACTACAGTGAGAAAGGAAAGCGTATTTTCTTTTAACTGTTGCCTTTGTGTGTAGAACGCTTTACCTTAACGTTATAAGGCAATTTTTAAAAGATATCTGAATGGAAATATGTCCGGCACCTTCGGCTAGAAGTCACGAATTAGAGATCAAAAATGGCAAAGCTAAGAACGAATCCTGAACACGCATTCTTATCGGAAACCAGTGATAGCTGTCTTCGGCCTTCAAGAAAGTGAAAGGAGCACGCAAAGTATAGTATACACGTAGGATACGAATGGATATACGAAACATTGTGAGTGGGCTTTCACATGCGTCTTATTTACCATTCATAGCATCGCCGCATCTCCGTTAATAGTATTCTTAAGCATAAGAAGCGTGTTTCAATAACAAGAACACTGCAGTGTGCAGAGGGTGGAATGAATGTTGTCGCCAGCAGCTCTACCGATGCCTCATATGCGTTCCTGGCCATACATCCGCCTTGTTTGTGAGGTCTAACGAGGGTACAGTCGCATATGATTGGTCAACAACTTTTCACGCATTTACGCACAGTTGACGGTGCGAAATAACAACGGCGTTGCATGGCTTCATCGGTGTTCCATGATTGCACAGCGCCAGAGCCATATCGTATCTACAAACCCTGTAAAAAGTCATATGGTTTCATAGATGAGTCGAAGGCGAAAGCCATCTTCAACGTCTTCATGTCGATTGTATTAATTTCCGCACGTCCCCCCCCCCCCCCCACCCCCTTCGTCGAAAGCTTTCCCCACCTAAAGTGATTCTGCGCTGCGTTACGGGATCCGCCCACCTTTGACCAAGCGATGATATCATCTAATGACGTCATCGTGTGATGCCATTAAGTCATCATCATGACGCCATGATGAAGTCACAAATTTTGGCTGACGTTGACGTCATCACATGATTATTTCTTGCAACACTCGCGATGAGGCCCGAAGCCGACGACGGCCTGTTTTCGCGTTTCATGAGGCATTTAAGGCTTTTGCCTTAATAAACCTTGCTATCGAACACTATAGAGCGCGGAAAGACCTTAAACGGAAAAGTAGCATCGCGCATTGGTGCGCCCGGGATCTCGCCTCAGGCTGAAAATTGAAAGCTCTCCTGAATAGAAGTGCCCAGACAGACAGCTGCAGCCGACGAGAGAACTCAAAGAAACGCGCGTGAAGGACTAGTCAGCAAAGCGACAAATCCAATCTGCCAACCGCATGGAGGTATTCTGCCTACCCCGCCGCAAAAACAGAGTAGAAAAGAAGTAAAAAGCCACGACTTATGCGCTTCAACGCTTCCGAGCCTCCGGAGTTCTGGTCTGACGGATGTGAATCGACACTGCGAACCCCGTTCTCCTCGGTTTTACTGCTGTAAGTTTTTTTTCTGTTCGGCATTTTTGCGTCTTGAAGCTTGAACGCGGCTGAACAATGAGAATGTGTTAGGTGGCAGGCACTTGATCCTTCCTCGCTTTGTGTTCCCCAGGGTATTTTATTTTATAAACGAAGGTTTCGTTGTTTCTGTCTCGCTTAATATGAAAGTCGGATCAAAGTTAAGGCCATTGAACGTCCACGCGGCCGCACGTTCTGTGGCCGCGGCCACATCTTCCTTCGAACGAGCAACACACGTCCTTTCCATAGCCAGTCCCAAAGCCAGCTGTTGGTAACAGCGCTAGCTTGATCTCTACGTCACGAGACAAAGGGGCACATGGATTGGTGAGAAGTGCCGCCGCCGAAAATATCGCGACACTTGTTAAAGAAGCAATGGCGGTGGCGACGGTGGCGAGGGGCCCTTGTGGCGAGGGGAACCCAAAGTTGTTGTTCTACGCCTTGTTTTGTCCGCGGACGTGATCCGCCAAAACCTAGCCGTATAGAACTTCGCTGCGAAAAAAAAATGCTTATTGTAAAAAGGCATACCAATAAACAGACTTCTGTGATTTTTCTATTTCAGGACCTCGCTGCAGCCGTCGTAGGTGAATATAGAATTGTGTGAATGGGAGTTACTTATCAGACTCTCCCCATTTCTCGATGTATTAGTTCCACGAAAATAAGCTTACGCTCGAATAAGAACTTGCGCAAAAATACGCAGACACCCGACGAGAACGGTACTGAAAGTTAGGGGATGTAAAGGAGTTACGAGCCAGCCGTCCATCCACTTTATGCAATTGGTCACCTTCGGACTGCAGCGAAAATTAAATTCTCGGGCTGCTTGAAATGAGATTACATTGGAAGCGGGTTCAAAAAAAAAAGAGTCTTTACAAAGGCTATATTTGAAGAGAGGCTCATTGCAATTTTCGTCCCTTCCTTTCTAAAGGAAGCAATTTTCGCTTTTTATGAAATACGAATGTTGCTTTGTCCGCATATTTTCTTGAAGCTTGTGCCTGCTTCAGCCTAACGTTTACGTACACTTTATTATCTCTTAGAATGCTGATGGTCGAAAATTTTGGCTTCATCTATGAACCAGTGAATGTCCCCGCCTAAAAGAAATATGAAATATATTCCTTAGTTTGTATCTGTCTGTGAGATCAGTTGCATAGTTCCTCAAGCCATAAGGTTAAACAAAAATTCAGCCGCAAAGTGTACAATAGTTGCATACAAATAAATATTTAGACCAGTATTTGAATATGCATGCGTTATTGGAAACCCATTTACGAAAGCAATATTAAACGCCTCGAAAACTTACAAAGAAAAAATGTAACGTTCTTTTATTCAAAACCTCGTCCTAATCATTCGACTTTTGTAATTATACAGTGTAATGACATTCAATGTGTCGAACTAGAAAGGAAGACTTTACGTTTGCCATTTCCTTTCTTGCCTTGCAATCGGGACCTAGCAAAAAACCATTCACCTTATTCGCCGTCGCCGTCATGTTCCGTATAAAGCCCAAATTGATAAGATATCCCCGCGCATTGGAAGTTCTACCCGCGGGTAAACGCGCGCGCGAGTGGGGGCGATGAACGCGGCTGACGCAGAAATCAAACGAGCCGGCCGATTTCCTGTAGCTCGGAGGGCGCATGCGATAACATCCCCGCCGCGTGTTAGATCTGCCGTCGAATACTCAAGCAGAGAGGAAACGCCCCGCCCGTCTTTAACGAGCATGAAGGGACGCGAGGAGGGCAGCAACTGTGAACTTTGATTCTAAGGGCATGGTTGCTATTGCTGGCGCGTGCGCTATCTCGACAGGCATCAGCGGTCGGCTCGTATACTCTTCTACGTGCTGCGCACTGAACGCGAAGAGACTGTGCGAAAAGAGCATCTCTCCCTGGAGCGGTCCGCATTCTCTGAGCATTTTGTAGTCTTACGCGATACGGGATCCAAAAGGGTTAGCTGACAGCCTTACCTCGTATAATATTACAATTTGTTGCTATTGCACTCATTGCTTCACCCTTGCGGTGAAGCTGGGATTTTTTCCTATTCTTCGCATCCATCCAGATTTCTCAAACACGGACAATGCTGCCTACGTGGACAGTGCACAGTGCATTTTCTGCGACACGAGCTCTTTAACGCTACTGCCTTAAAAAGTGTAGTGAATGCATCTTGCGGGGTGCATCAAAGTGCCTTATAGAGAGAACTAAGATTATAGGCAATATAATTTATTTCTGGAACAACAAAGCTTGCCTCCATAAAAAGTTATCACCCTGGATTCCAACCATGCAGAGTGGACGGCGCACAACCAATACTGCCGTATGTTTCTCGGGTCTAGCGTTCTCAAGCTAGCCTCTAGGCATTAAAAGCGAATCTCCCGCAAGAGAAATAGCGTTAAAGGACATTGTACAAAAAATCCTGAACAAGAGTGAGCTACCGAGAAAGGGTCTTCAATAATGATGGAAGTGACCCACCAAAGCCATACAAGTAACAGAACACATTTCCTGAAGAGAATATAGAAAAAAAAATTGATAGTACATATAGGTTAAGGAATCTAGAGCGACTGGAAGCAAGACCAGAAAACAAAGCGCACCTGCCTCAGAAACAAATCTCTATCGACCTTCGAGAGATGTCAAGGAGAACGAGAAAGATGAGAGGGCGGACAAAGATCGCAACGAACGAGATGGTGCGTGCGACAAATCATGCGTACGGCACTTCGTCTTGCTGCTCCAGGGAAGCAAGATTGCATCGACAGAGATGTAAGTGGGTGGGCTCTTCTTTTATGCTCTTCGCTTGTTCTAGCCCCTTTAGCTTCGGAGCTTTGGAGGAAGAGAAACCGAACATTCGAGAAAGCAATCTCATGGTGGGACCTTCTATTCTCTATCTGCTGACTTGCATTTGTCGTTTTCATTGAATTTTGTTCTTTTGCTAGAGACTCCTTTGATGTTCCCCGTTCTTTGCGTCAAACCTCTGTGCTCGCCTCCTGACATGCCTTAGTACCTGAGTGCTCGCTCTCATTCCGTGTTTCTTCTCTCGCCGTCGAGCATCAGCAATCTTTATACTTTTATATGCCTGCACACCCGAGTGGATGCCATGGGCAAGAGTATTTGGGTAGCTCGCCCTCAGTGAGACAATGGTATACAGACTTTAATTTTACGCTTGAGACATTGCACTCGCTTTTCGTAATGGCTTGTTATTGCTGATGACTAAGGATAATTATGATATACCCCAACCAACATCAAAACGAGGAAAAATGGGTTCTAGTGAAGTCATGACGTTTTCATCAAAAACGTTTAATGGAGTTTAATAAGTGGAGTATAATGATCACCGAAGAGAGTTTACCTGTCTCTTTCAAGGAAGTCATATACGTGGCAACTAAGGACTCAGGAAAACAGTCAAAGACTGTTTTTTTCCCTTTGAATGTATATATAAAAAAAATTACAGAAGCTTTGCTTCTAGTCACTACATTTGAACAATTTCTTATACAAGCGTCTGAGAAAATCTTAAACAGTAGTAATAAAGTCTCCATTCCCCATTGACAACTTATCCGGATGTTGCTGAGACTTCTAGGTCAAGGTTAATGAGGTTACCTGCACGCAACTTAGGCGATGGTGTGTATTTTTAGAACTTGCCATTTGCACTAACGAGAGAGTCTTGTTCTGCATAGCGAAGCTCCTATCGATCCAGGCGCACGAGCACGACACTGCTGCCGCTTCCACGGGAATAAGTTTGGTGCAGTGAAATTGTAACGAAACACAATCGAGAACTTTTCCAAGTACGCTAACGCGAAATAGGCGGGTCCTTCGGGGAGCTCAAACTAGCTCAATCTTTCTCACACCTTCGTTTCGACCAATGAAACTACCTCAAGAGACTTTCCAGGCTATTATAAATCAATGGCAAGAGCTAGCAGTGACACGAAGACAAAGCCATCTACTCTTTCTGGGTCGCTAATGAACGTTGGCAAATTAGTGAAGTTTCATGTTTTTTTCAGTGAATCTGCTGTATGTTCAGAAAAAATTTAAGCTCGAAAAGACGAGTCACAAGAAGACAAGACGACGGAACGAGTGTTTTGTCTTCTTGCATCCCGTCTTTGTCTCAGAGTTGTATCACAGTTTTTGTGCTGACACGGGCACCACCCCATTTCCCCCCGAGTTTGTGTTTGTGTCACTGATATCTTTCCTTGATTTATAATAGCCTGGAAATTCTCTTGAGCTAGTTTCATTGGTCGAAACAAAAGTATGAGAGAGATTCAGCTAGTTCGCGCTGTCTGAAGGGCCCGCCTATTTCGAGTTAGGGCAGTTGGAAAAGTTCTCGATTGTGAGTTCAAGTCGATTCTACACATTGAACGAACTCGACCAGCGAAGCATTTGGTTATGCTGTATGTTTCCGTAAATAAATATGGACATAACCTTTAGGTACTATTTCGTTTGCTTTTATCATGACTGATCAAGACAACTTTGAGTATTACCTACAGAATAAACAATGTATCAGAGTTCATATGCTGACACGGGCGCCCCATTTTCTACGAGTTTTAGATTTTACGCTGGCCTTAGTAGTTGACTGACAGCTTACGGTCGTTTATTCTGGCACATAAGCTAGCATATGAAATTTAGAAGAGTGAAAGTTTGAACCGTTTGGTGATGCATACTTGGTAAAATTATGTGCAGTAACAACAAAAGCAGAGACAGACAGGACGAAGCTCTACCAGCCGCACCGAACACTGAACGATTGTCCACACAAAACAGAGCCCAGTGAACGAGAAATGAATTTTAGAAGAGTAGAAGTTTGGGTAGTTGGTGATGTATACTCGGTGAAATAAAGCGCAATAAATGGGACAACAAAATAGTTCAGTGTTCAACGTGGCTGGTAGCGCTTCGTCCTGTCTATCTCAGCTTATTTAGTTCCGTTTATTGCGCTTCATTTCACCAAGCTAGCATAACCTACTAATGCTTAAGTATGCCCATAACGAGTTCTTTCTAACGACAGCAAACACTGCAGAGGTTTAAGCAAATGAGTAGAGGCTATGAACTGGAAAAATCATAACAGCCTCAGATACTTAAAAACACCGAAAACAGAGCCTTTTAAGAGTACACATGACGGCTCAGTGCGACAAAATTCAGGTCATAATGGCGGATATGTATCCGTAAAAACAAAGCCATAGTATTATACAACGTAATGTTCTGTTGGAAGCATTCATAGACGAGCTGCTAGACACGGTGAAAGAATAAACAATGAGGCCTGGAAAATGACGAAAGAGCAGAGTAAAATCTTGCGCTAGCACTCTTCGCAAGAGAAACTTTGAGCTAATTATGACGCTAAATATTTCATCAGCGAAGGCGGCAGCAGATATCAAGCAGTGCTTACTAGAGAAACGCTTTGTCAATAGCGCAATTTATACTGAAGTTGATGGTCATCTCGCACGGAGGGCAATGGTTGATATGTTTTCGTAGAGTTACTGTATATGCTCCCTACGAGAGCAGAGTTGCACATAGGTCCGGCTAGCAACCACAACTATGCGGCGAAGCCGCACTCTGTTTTTGCAGGCGACATCGCCGATCGACGTGCCTGGTGTGTCAGCGAGCGGTGATGAAAAAAAATCACCGCCCAAGCACTCCGTACAAATGGTTAACCAGCGAAGCTGAAATGTGCGGCCCCGGTGTTTAGCAGTGGGTTCAACCCGACGCTGCACTGAAGCCTTCCACAATTATCGTTGCCAGGTTGTGGTCGAACCACAGGCGGTCACAGACGTCGCAGCCGAAGCCAAAGTGACGCTGGAGAAACTCTCGCCCAAAGCGGGCGTTCGCCCCGGCGCACGCGCTCCCGCAATCACGTCGACGCTGTTCTGCTCGCAACGCCGTTTCTTTGGCGCGCCAGAGGGCGCGCCGTGGCTGCAAGCGTTTGACCTTGCAAGCGTCGTACCCAAGCTCGCGCGCCAAGCTTTGGTACGACGCTCAGAACGACGTAACTGATAGCACAGCCAATGGAGACCGCTCGTGACACAGATGCCGAACAGTTTTTCGTTTCTCCTAGCCATATACAGCTTTCGCTGTAAAAAAGAAACACCTCCTTTCGGGACTGTGCCACGGGAGTGCAAAGGCTGACTTCACAGCTTCGACCGTGGATTTTTGGGGCGTCACGCCTATTAAGGGGATAATGGCGCCACCGAGGGAGCCCTCTCGTGAAACCGGTTCGCTGCAGCGTCAGCGAGGAGGCCTGCGCACCAGCTTCTCCGCAATGCACGGTTTCTAGCGGCGTTTGGAAAACAGGTGCGCAACTCTGCTACCAAAAGGTAGCATATAATGTAACTCTAGATATTCGGAAACAAGCGTTATGACAACGAAAGTATTGTTCTCACTATATGTGAAACTTGATATCAGAAAGATATATAAAATATTTAACGTGACTCTAATCTTTGTCGCAGGGGTCTGGTAGTTGCACTCGACCCTCGGCGTTCATGTGTCCTGGCGTATTCGTTAGCTTAACTCTGTTTCGTCAGACCGCCGAAACTGATCACAAAAGCCATGTAGATTGAAGCGACGGGTTGCGATCTGCGCTGAGTGGTGCAGCAGCCATCCCAGCTGCTCAAACACACACTCAAAAACAACAACAATAAAAAAAACAGCGTGCTGCTTCATTGAAACCAATCAACTAATTTTAGTTAATTATTCTGACATTTAATTGGTCCATACGTTAAGTAAACTCATTTTCCGATGTCATGCGTATCTAATAGCTTTTAGCTTGAACTTGCACCATATGTATTTCATGGCAGTTTTATTTTTCAGAAGACTTTTTCTGAATATTAGTAAAAACTGGAAGTGAGCGTTGGACCGGAAGCGCTTGGCAGACGACTAATAACACAATTACGGCCCCACAACCCGACTTACCTAAGAGATGGTGAACACCATCGCGGACTAAAGACAAAAAAGTCACAGTTTCACCGCAAGGGTGAAGCAATGAATGCGATAGCAACAAATTGTAATGTTATACGAAGTGAGGCTGGCAGCCAAGTCTTTTGGATCCGATCTCACGCAACTCTAGAAAACGCTTGTTTAAGAGAATTCTCTTCGCGTTGAGAGCGCAGTATGTAGAAGGGTACACCGGCCGCCCGCTGTCGGCTGCCGAGATGGGGAGATAACGCGCGCGCCCGCGACGACCGGGGTCGTAAATTCGAAGGTCGCTCGAGGGACCCCCCACCCCCCCCCTCGCGTCTTTTCACTCTCGCGAACGACGGGCGGGGCCGGTTGAACAGTTGGGGGGGATCTTATCGCATGCGCCTCGGAGCGACGGAGATGCCGGCTCGTTTGATCGCCGCTTCAGCCGCGTTCACCGCTCCCGCTCACCCGCTATTACCTGCTGGTAGAACGTACGATGCGCAGAGGGTTCTTATCAATTTGGACTTCATACGCGACATGACGGCGACGGCGACGGCGAAGGCAACGGCGACGGCAAAAACCCGTCAAGACTGTCCATATAATTGCTATCGCAATAAAAAGTGGGGAGGAGCGAAGCACTTACGGAAGGGTGTTTCAGCTTCACTAACGGGAAACCTGGGGAGGGGCGAAGCATGCAGTGTTTTGAGACAGATTTGTTTTATGAGGAACTAGTGGTGCCAAGCCTGAAACTGGGCATGAATGGAAGGGTGTTTCCACTGCACTAACGTCGTTGGAAAACTGCGTCGGAATGCAGCCTACCATAAGGTGATTCATCTTGTTCTTCTTCTTCTTCTTGCTCTTCTTTTTCTTCCCTACATTCCCGGTTTCAGTTTCCTACGGCACGTTGGGAAGGGTGTTTCTGCTCCACTAAAGTCGTCGGCTATTTGTTGGGCTCACTGTTTCCTCCTTCATTTTTAGTGGACCGGTGGCCATTAATGGGATTTACCTATTGTGGCGCATACCCGCTTACACGATGGACCGACTGCATGACACACCGTCACGACAGGAGACGCCGGCAAGCTGAGCCTCTAAAGTGCTGGCACCTGAAAGGTAAGTGGACAATACACACGTTCGTATGGGTTTTCTTATTTATTTATTTATTTATTTATTTATTTATTTATTTATTTATTATAGGACCCGCAGCGCCCATGGGCATTACAGTGTGTGTGTGGGGGGGGGGGGAAGAATACAGTATTTCCATACAGAACTCAGATGTAAATACTTCGATCATACAATAAAAAGGCAATTCACTGTGCACTTACGTATAGTGGCACATCAGAGTAAACTGTATAAAGTGGGTTCATAATACAATTCCGTACTCACACAACCGCACGAGCACACTACTGCAGAGCCTGCAGCGAACTTGAAAATACATCTTGTGAGGTTATTTCTGCTACTTCTGACGGAAACCTATTCCACTGGTCTATCATTCTGGGGAAAATGACATTTTAAATGCTTTAGTCCTGCAGCTTACTTCCTTTACCTTTTTGTATGGTCCAGGCGAAGTGAAACGTCATCAGGTTTGCAAAAGTATCACCGGGAGTCCATACCTGTTCGATTATGAAATATGGTGGGAAAAAGTTTCAACCTCAGATATTCCTTTCGTTTGTGTAGAAGTTCCAAACCGAGCGTTTCTTTTGCTTTTGAAATACTAAAATTCCTGGTAAAATCAGAGCACACAAACTGAACAGCCATCTTCTGAATTCTTTCTGAGTAGGACACGTCACATGCCTTCCACGGATCCCACACAGCACAAGCGTAATCAAAGATAAATCGGGCGTTGGTCATGTATACTTGTGTCTTGGGTTCAACTGGTAACTTTTTTGCATTTCTGCACAGGAAACCTACAACACGTCCTGCTTTACTTCTGACGTGATTGATGTGACGGCTCCAGGAAAGAGCAGGTGTGAAATATACACAAAGATGATTGGGCTCCCGAACTTATAGCAGCCTGGTTGAACCTACAGTATAAAATGAGTCACGGGGAATCTTTTTCTTTGGGAAACATATGCATAGTTTCTGGTGTTCTTTGTTTTTGTTTTTACAATAATATACATACGTCACATTGCACACCATTTAGACTCTGTCCAGGTCGTTTTGTAGAGCAGTGCAATCATGGGAGCTATGTATAATTCTGTACAAAACAGTCATGGGCTAAAAACTTGATTGGTTATGAAATGCCGGAACAAATGTCATTTATGTAGAGGAGGAATAATAGCTGACCCAAGACTGACCCTTGGGGCACGCCAGAGCACACATCAACTTCCCGGGATGTCTGACCATTTATAACAACCTTTTGCCTTTTCAAATTTAAATACTTATTTATCCAGTTAACAACTGTATCGTTCACATCATAAATGTTTAGTTTCCCAATCAATAATGAGTGGGGTACAACGTCAAAGACTTTTTTAAAATCGAAGAACAAGCAGTCAACGGAGAAACCCTTATCTAATGCGCACGTTAAGTCGTGCGCTCTGGTTTTGTTTGTTAGTTCGTCAGCGTTCAAATCTCCTAATTCAATGGTAAGATTTCCGCAATATATTTGTATGAGAAGTCTGAGAACTCACTTCCGTGGCCACTTGAAGAAAACAGTCTGCTATGCTCGCCGGCTGTAACACGCGCTTCGTCGCACTCGCGTGTGCGCTACGGCAAAGGCAAGCGATGCGCATAGTCACGCGTCCAATATGCAACGTTTCGTAATTAGAGCACAGCTGATTTTCTTCCAACGGTAATCTAAAAAGTGCCGGCTGGGTGTAGGTGGCGCTTTGCCTAAGATCGCCGTTCGCGAGCCAAGCGAGCGGGAAAGCGTAATTAGTTTTTTCGGCGACAGTCGCAGTCTTTTCTGTTTTGTTTCCTAGTAGCCCCGTCGGTCACGGCCGGATATATGTTAATCTGCTGAACGCGCCCGAGTTCATTAGAGCGGCGCCGGTTCCTGTCTAAGCGCGACTGTGGCAAAACTCATACGCCTCGTTCGGTTTTGTGTTAGTGTATGGAGTAGATGAATACGGAACTTGTACGCACGGCCTCACAAGAGGGGTATGCATTTCCCGTAGCAACCAAGAGCAGTTACGACAATGCTGAATTTTCTTTAATTTTCCTGCCTTCTGTAACAACGGGTATCTGTAAAGCATGCGTATGACCTCGACAATTTATGCAGTGCTATTACTTTTCTTTTAGTATTTGTTTAGTTTTAATAAATGCATTTTATGTGATGAAAGTAATGAACGTTGACGCCAACGGAAGGCGTCGGGTATACTTCTAGTTAAATGTGATGGTGGGGGGTGGTGGTGATGATAATGATGATGATGATGATGATGATGATGATGAATCAACTTTACTCATCCTCGTTAGAAATGTTTTCTGTGTAACCTTATGGCTTGCACTTTTCTAGTTCATTTCACATTGAATACACATTTCTGCAATGACATTTTTTGTTGAACCCACAAGGAGACTAGCCAGAGAAGATTTTTTTTTTCGGTAGTAAGCACCATAGGTACATTCTCCAAGAAAAAAAAAGGAAGAAGTTAACACTAGCAATGTAAAGCTTCAGAAACAGCTAAGCTGGTCTATCTTAGGGGCTTAACATGGCCGTCTTGTTTGATGCTAGCTCTTTCCTTGGCTTAACAAAGCAGAGTCGAACAACAGCCTGTCACAGACCATGCAAGAATCTCCGAACTCCAGCGCCAGAAACTAACGTGAAAACCTGGCTGTGGCACCCCGGTAGAAGCGCGGACCTTCTGTCGCTCGTACTCGGCTCGCGCCACGCCGGGCAAGCTTGGCGCGGCGGTGAGCATCACTTGGCGGCGGCTGTTCCTCGGCGCATGCGCGGCTACACGAGGTGAAACACGGGTGGTGCGCAGCTCTGGCTTGAATGAATGAATGAATGAAGTCTTTATTTCAGTTTGTACACGCAAACTGGGGATGGCGAGAAAAAAGCAGCGAATTTAACGCCGCTTGACGGGCCTCACCATCCTTACATGTCAGCAGTAGGCACAAAGAAAACAATCACTGCCCAGAAAGCTCGAACAGGTCGCTATGCATTTGCAAAAAAGATAATACTAGTACGACATACATGCGTATCACAGTTCGCAAACAGTACTGCGAGTGCAAAACAAGAACACAGATTGATACAATGCATGGAAACATGAAAACACGTGTTATTACGGTAACACAGATTGGTGAATAATGCTTTTGCGGATGGCAGAAAGAGACATATATTTAGGCGGTCATAAAATGAGGTATTCAGGAACTTTGGCACAATATAACTTAACATGGAAAAACCATAGTTAGTTCTACACTTTGGTAGTACGAAACTACTTTGCTTAATTATCATTAAGCTTGCTTAATGATAAGCAATGGCACGGAGGGTTTTTTTGAGGACACCCACCGTTTTACCTCGAGCTTTCAGAGCTTCAATCCTTTAAAAAAAACATGACATCCCCCTGTCATGGAAATCGGCAAAACATGAAAGTGAAAACAGCCTTCACAGAAGTACTGCTTATTGTGCAGTGTTTATGAGAGTTTGCAAACGTGTATTGGTGTTTGGCAGCTATAGCATTGTTTGACGTGGATGCACCAGCGTTGACGCCTAGTGGCACATCTCTATCGTGACGACTAACACCCATGATCATGATTGAACCGTTGTGGTAGCTGAAGTTGTTAACCTATACCTGGACACAGCTTCTCGCGAATCCCGTGCGAAGATTCCCATGCAAAATTAGTTCTCTTGGCCCAAACTTGAATGAACGGTTTCTCGAAGACACACCATCAAGGTTGTGAAAATATGCCAGTCATTTATATTCGTTACCATGATCACATCAAGATACCATCATCTCATTATCTGCATGATTCTTTCAAGCTCCATTCAAGACATAGTCACTGCCGAGCATGTAGTCAAACCATGTGTGTTCACAGCTACTATTTTTTAAAGACGATATACTTTCTTGGGATACTTGAACGCAGCGATTTTGATCTGTCTGTCTGTCTGTCTGTCTGTCTGTCTGTCTGTCTGTCTGTCTGTCTGTCTGTCTGTCTGTCTGTCTGTCACACGATTCAGCCACCCGGCCAAAGTTTAAGCACTTGCTGATCGCCCGGCCATCTTGAACTGGTAGCTGCGTTCATACTTGTGACCATTGTCGAATTAAAAAGCAAATATTATGCATATCTCAGGCGCAACATCAATACGTAATTATTAGCTGATGTGTTCCTTTACTAGAAAATACATAGATACGTAATTCTAAAGACCCTAGTGTTTCTTAGGCTGCTCTGAAAATGCGACGCTATGCACGAAAAAGCCCTCTGCCGACGAATATGGTGCTGCCACCTGGCAGTGGCCCTGGGTTTTGCACAAGCTCATGTTTCCCGACGCCACTGCCAGATGGCGTCCATATGCCTGGATGGAAATGGTACGAGAACAGAATCACGGGTGGCCGCGGAAGCGACCAGGACTCATGTAGTACGGCCGGCAGAAGACTATCGACTCTCGACAACATTTGCAGTGAAGCACGCAGATATGGGGCCAATTTTTTGTCTTGACTTCAACTCGATTTTTTCTGTTGGTCATTTCTCATTCGAAAAACATGATATATCTTGCTCTGTTGTGACACTAATTATTCTTCTGTAAACCACACTTCCCCTTCGCTAACCATTGCGCAAGATTCTGTGTTATTCAAACAAACAAAAAATTCACCGACGATCACGGTACTGCCTATGCGAATTCTGAGAGCAGCTTCGTGTTGGGGCAACTGTGTTTGAAGTTTCGGCTTGCCTCAAGACATCGACTTCGCCATAAATCATAATTTTTGTGATGTAGGTCAGCACCCACTACGGCATTATTCGTCTTTCTGCGAATAAGCGAGGTACCCGACACACAACATTATGTGCACTTTGCTGATGCTGCATGTGGTTCATAACGATGAAGAAGTATTGCTGAGCACTTTTCAGTGGATGGGAGGCGTTCAACCACGCTCTTTGCGTAATTAGCATTGTGTGATGCATGGTTGGTATTTTAATCTTCTGTCACGCAATATTACATAGGTTAACGCAATTCCTTGCCAGATATGACGCCTGTATAGGGTCTTTTTGGGAATGAGATTCACGCACCAGCGTGGATCTGTGGTGGAATATTCGACTGCCATGCAGAGGCCCTGGTTGAAATCCCATTCGATACTAGGTTTTTTCTTCTCATTTTATTTTTCATGCCTATCGGTTACGCCACCGACGGTGACGGCAACGGCAACGGTGATGCCGCTTAACGCAGGAACGGGCGCCTACGAGGTGCGCTCTGAAACTGTTCACGTACCCCATCTCTGCACAAGTTATGAAGGAACAACAGTGTGCTCAAGCTAATAATTGTATATGCACATGCACTGGCACTCACACATCCGCGAGGCAAACACAGCTCTTACGTAACACACCGCAATGGTAACCCAAATCTCGCAAGAGGTAAACCCCTTGTCTCAGCTCACTTAAGTGTCCCGGCGAGCGAGGCAGCAAAGTAGCGACAAAGCGTATCCCTGGATGGATGGATGCTATGAGCGTCCCCTATATAACGAGACGGTGACATGTCTGCCACCAGGCTCGAAAAAAAAAAAAAAGAAAAGGGAAAGAAAACTTTCTTTTTGTGTTGGCCTAATGCCTTATCTACATTGATTAAATCTTTGTTATTATACCAAAGAAAAATATAAATTCACGGTCCATCTCTCTGCTTCTTAAGGCAGAATGACCTTATTTTTTCCCCATTATTTATTTTTGTGCTTTATCTCTACTTTTCTGCCACCAATACTCTAACCGTCTCTTACTTATTTCTATCGCGGACGTGTTCAGCTTTCCATTGTTGTCCTTAAAACCCAAGGCTTCATGTAGACTCGTGCCCACACGTATACCTGGGTGGATATCGCCACATTCAATCAGTACATGTTCCATCGTTTCCTTAGTTCACCCACAGCATGTACATTGTTCTTCTTCGCTACTGAATATCGCTTTATAACTACGCGTTCTAAGGCAACCCGACTTTGCTTCAAACAGTAAAGCGCTTCCCCTTCAATTACTTGAGTACAGAGGCGCCTCCTGTTGGACGCACCTTGAGGCTCCGCAGGAATAGGCGGGCAACTCGTGACGGGAGGAGCGGTGGGAGGCAATGGGAGAGAGAGGTATCCAGATGCGAGGAACGGGGGAGCATTGGGATGCAGAAGGGATGCGGAGAGGAAGCCAGCTGAGGGTGAGAGGGCAAGAGGGAGAAAGGGGAAGGAGAGGAGCGAGAGAAAAACGACATCGGAGCGGCGGCGGTAGCGTAGCGCTCGGCCTGCTAACGCGATCGGGCCGGCCAGGAAACTGCAGCCGCGCGCTGCCTGCACGAAAGGGATGTCGTCGTGCGGAGCTCCGCTCGCCGCACCATCGAAGCGCCCGTTTGCGGCCTCCGATGCTCACACAGCTGCCACGGCCGCCGCCGGTGCTACTCCCTCGGTTCCTTTTGTTCGTGGCTTGTGCGGTCAGCGCGTCTGAGGACGCCTTTCTGTGCCGCATCTAACGGCGAAACGAAACACATACCTGTGCGCTCAGCACGTGATTTGTCGGTCCTGGATGTGAAGCACTTCTTTCTTGGTCAAGTAGGCTCCTGAAATCTCGCAATTTTTTTTTTTTGCTTAGCCTTCTTTTCTTGCGATTGCTGGAACGACCCCAGGAACGGCAGCAATTAAGCATGCATCGACTAGTTGTCCACTGATATACTGTATCTCTCCACAGGAAAATCGACAAGCGTTTCTTTTTTTTCGTCTTTTTGAGCGAGGTGGTGTAGCCTAACAGCGTGACGACTTGGAGCTCAGTCCACTCATTAATTGAATACCTAGAAGGGCGCGAATCCAACCTTCCTCGTAGTTGCGCTCGCTGGCTTGCCTCCTTTTGTTTCTGGGATAATAACTTTGACCATTCGTAAGCTACATACGTGCTAGTTGCACCAACCTCCCTTCATGACGATAATTTACGTGCTTGTCACGACGAACCATCCTCCGGACACCTTGGCTTCACGCGTTCGTTAGAACTAATTCGCCGCTCCTACTACTGGCCGCGTCTCGCAAAAACTGTGAAGCACTATACGTTCGAAAATGTCGCGACTGCCAACGACGTAAGACTCCACCTGTACGACCAGCGGGATGGCTACAACCAACAGCCACACGAAATGCGCCATTTCATCAGGTTAGCAGGGACTTTCTGGGATCATTCCTCATGTTTCCGACTGGAAATCGGTGGACTGTGGTCGCCACCGACTACTTAACACGATACCGTGAAACAATGGTACTACCAAAAGCTACCGCAGCAGACTTCCCCCATTTTTTTTGTTAACAGCATTGTCCTCCGTCTTGGTGCGCCATCTGTCGTGATCACTGATCCTAGGACAGCTTTCACTGCAGAGATGCAACAGGAAGTCTTGAGGCTAAGTGGCACGGAACATCGCAAAACAACGGAATATCACCCCCAAAGAAACGGGCTTACTGAACGACTGAACAAGACTATTGCAGACATGCTGTCAATGTATGTAACCATTGACCAAAAGAACTGGGACGACATCATACCTCACGTCACGTTTGCTTACAATACTGCAGTTCAAGAAAGTGCAGGTTTCACACCCTCAGAAAAGCCAAGCAGAAGTCATTAGCGACGTGTTTGTCTAAGATATCACAAAACATATTCAAGCCTCTAAAGGACGCACGGTTCCTGCATTTGCCTGAGACGACTGGAAGGCGAAAGCCATGTACTTCTTCTTATCCTTCTTTTTCATCTGAGTCTGTTGTACTGATTTTTGGTTTTTTAACGCTAACATAAACCTAAGTACATTCAAATGACATCTAACAGCACTATTTTCGCTCATCGCTCATTTTTTCCACTTATTAAATAAATCCCACGAAATATTAAAAACAACACGTGGCTACGCTCCCACCAGCAAAAGAAAGCAGCGCCTTCAACTAAGCTTACTGCAAGCAACCACTTTGCCTCTTGTCCGCTGCCAGAGACAGCGTTCCGCGCACTTCGGCAAGGGTTCAGGTCGGGCGCCAACAACATGCGTCGCAATTTTGCAGGAATTCCTTCCACTCGATTGTGCGCCGGTATTCATTACCCATATCTCACGGCCAACTGTTCCCTTTGATAACGCGGCCGAAGAATTTTTCTGACTCTGTAAGATAAAACCGGCATTTTTTTTTTCGGCCGGCAGTGGCAGATGGGGCCAAAGTTTCTGTTACCGTGAGTACCAACAGTACCTGCAACAGTACCGTGATCTGTACTGTTGCAGTTGTGCGCTCAAGCTTGTCAGAACAATCTACCATAATCGAGAGTTTTCGGCGTTCCAGCGCGGCGCGCGCAAGGCACTCGTTCACGTGTAACGAATCGGTCACTTGAAAATAGAAAAATAAGCGTGCGTGGCAATAGCAATAAATTAAAAAAAAAGAAAATAAGTGGGACGACACAGGCACATGGAGTCAACGGTTCAATGTTCTACAGGAGAACTAAAAAAAGAAGGTTATTGCGCTGGTCCTCTCCCGTGCAATAGCAGTCGTTCAGATCGTTCTCGCCCCGAAAGGATGATGTAAAAAAATCAATTGAAGAGAGTTCTCAATGACAGGAATATTTTCATTCCGGGAGTTTTCAGCGATAATCAATGAACAAAACAAATGTCTACTTTTCACTGAGGTAAAAGCGCCGTACCGGCATGGCTCTGGAATTCAGCACTTGCTCAATAAGGCCGCGCCACCGGCACGGTAGCAATGGACATGCGAATGATTCTTGCGTAAGTGCAATGGCAGGTAAGGTCATTTGCCACAGTACCTTGTGAAATCAAGCAACGGCTCTGAAATTCTGAAGATGAAGCCAGAACTTTGGTGGTGTGTTCTCTCTTCATTTAAGCGCTTTATTGGACTGCGAATGACGTCACAAGAGATGTCCACATCGCGATTTTGTTCTTTCTTGCAGCAACGACGTTTACAGAGCGTCCGACGTGGGGGAGCAGAATGTTATAGCTGATGGATTTCGGTTCATAGCATGTTCTTCTCCCTAGAGGTGGCGTTCTCTCTAACAGTGGTCTATAATATGGGGACGTCGATGCGTATCAGTAACAATGAGCCAGTTACTCAAAGCTTTACGTGTGTTGGGTTGCGGAAAAGAAAATCTTAGAAATATGTCAAATGGCGGTGTTCATTGGCGGGACAAAATTACGATACGTAAACAATTTTCGGGGAGGTTCATCCGAATCCCAAGAGGTAGAAATTCGCAAAAGTGCTGTAAGCATGACGGAGTTCGTTCGGCAAGTACTAATAGACGAGGAAAAATAAGCATCAAGGTCAATACAACAATAACTAGTACAACGACGACGGTGACGACGACGAAGACCACAATTTCTTATGTTTCAGCGCGGAGACACGAACACGAGAGAGAAGGCACGAGGACGGCGCTACTAACAACTTGTTAGTGAGTTGTTAGTAGCGCCGTGTCCTCGTGCCTTCTCTCGTTCGTGTCTCCTTGCGCTGAAACATAAGAAATGCAATCTCAACAGCCCACCAGTCGGTTTTATTGAAGACCACAACAGCGGCAGCAGCAGCAACAACAATGACGATGGTGACGACGAAGACAACAACAAAAGCAGCATCCGCAACAACAACGACGACGACGACGGCAAGAGCAACAACGGCAGCAGCAGCAACAACGATGACGATGGCAATAACAACAAGAACCACGACGACAGCAGAGGCAGGAGCGACAACAACAAAGACGACGACGACAGCTACAAAAGCCGCAGCAGCAACAACAACGACGACGACAACAACAGCAATGACAGCAGCAGCAATAGCAACAACAACGATGACGACAACAACAGCAATGACAGCAGCAGCAATAGCAACAACGATGGCGACGATGACGACGACGACAACAGCGGCAGCAGCAACAACAAGGACGACGACGGCGACAGCAGCAGCAACAATAACAACGACGGTGACAACAACAGCAACAACGAAAACGACTACGACAACGACGACGATGACAAGAACAACAGCAACAAGAACAACTACAACAGCAGCAGCAGCAACAACAACAACGATAACGACGATGACGATGACAAGTACAGCAACAACACGTCAGCAGCAGCAGCAACAGCAACGACGACGACGACGACGACAAGTAAGAAAGAAAACAAAGACGGGCTCGGTAGTGGAGGAGCAGGTTGGTGAATAAACCCTTATTTGGCGAAGTGCTCGTCTTGCTACGCAGTATGTGCATCAGACGTGTAACACCGGAGGCGTATGGCAAGGATGAAGATTGAATGGCTTCCACTCGCCCGCTGCAGCTGCTGCTGGCACTACCGCAAGCCGCTGTTCTGCCTTCTGAATTGACCGTTCTTTGTCTTACGCAACGTGGCACGTGCACGACGCCGTTTATTTACCACGGTCTTCGAGAATTTGCCCCACTTTCAAGAAGGAAGAGAAAAGAGACAAATCTGTTCTTGAAATAAAGAGATACAAGGGGGCTTTATAGCAGCCAGGGTGACTCAAGAAGTGCTTGTCGTCCGGGCTTTCATATTTATCACGACACATCTTGGTCGTCAGAGCGTGTTCCCGCAGGTATGCTACCGTAACATCCCATGCAAGTCCTTATTTTTGCCCAGAAGGCGCTGAGATGCTGACACGAAGCATGGCAATGCGTTTCAGAGTTTTGGGCCACAGTGCAGTTTCAGGCTGTTCAAGATGAAAGTTTAAAGTTTGACAGAAATCCCCATTTGTCTGAATGACACATGGTGAAGGTGGAAAACCCGAGGCACTGCGCCGAACAAAGCATAAATTTAATACATGCGCAAAAAAAAGGATGTTTCGACTCCCACTCGGGAGCTTCGTTCGCAAGTAAAATGAAAAACATTTTTTCTTGGGATCTTCTGGTAAAAACGTTTTAGTGAAGTTTTACTTGTTTTTTTTTTTCATCTTGTGAACAAGACTCTGAGCCTAGACGTCCTTTTTGTGCGTGTATTAAATTTATACATTGGTCGGCGCAGTGTGTTGGTTTTCTACATACACCTGTTGACGTTTCATCGAAGCGGATGTCACAACAGGGTGGATAATTGAGAAATAGTCCGAGTATTTTTTTTATCATCACTACAGATACATGGTAGCATAGTTCCTGAATGCCGGGGTCAGGACTCATAGACAAAAAAAAACTAGTAATAAAGTAGCATTATGTAGAGGACGACTAAAACGAGAGACTCAAGGCGTAGGAATGCAACGCTGCAGTGTAAGCGCGATCTGTTGCACTGAAGCAATGATTTTGAGCTTAGAACGGAGCAACGCATACTTTGCAGTCTGGGTGCATCCGTGGGCAACAAATAAGGAATGAAAAACAACGCACTACGTGGTTTCGCAATGGGACGTCCACGCATACACCTCATTTGCATAATACATGCAAATACAAGCAAATTATGCGCATTCTAAACTATAAATACCTCGAACTGAATTCGGCTCACTGATGTACTGGAGAAGTAAACCGCCTGCGTTAACATGGTAACTACTGCTTTTTGTACGAGATGGACGGGGTTAAAGTTTATGCTTGAGAAGGTGCAGCTTTAAAAGATCGATAAGGTTCGAATTTGATTTGACCTACCACCCCAAACGACGGAGGCAAAGTCTAGCAGCAGTAGGCACATGAAAACATGCCATGTAAACAAACGAAGTGGGGGGGGGTAGTAGTCATTCGCTCGGTTGATCGATAAATCGAGCAATAAATCCATGAATCAATCAACGTGCCCCGTAAAAATCCTAAGGTCTGAATGTTGGCCCCCGCCAATAACAATAATAAAATAATGATGATGATGATAATAATAATAATAATAATAATAATAATAATAATAATAATAATAATAATAATAATAATAATAATAATAATAATAATAATAGCTAACACTCGCTGCAGTAAGCTTGTCACAGCGAGCATAGCCTAGCGGTAATGCCTCAAACGCCCCTTACGGGCTTCTCCATTGAAGCACGGTTATGGTTATCACGTACAGCGTTCGTGGAAACATTTCCAGCACGCCCCTCATAACAATAATAACGGGCGCACGTGGCAGCGTTTCCGGTGACCTGCACTGTAATGCGAACAGTTTTGCCTAAGTTCCGTGGGCGGTCGTAGCAGTGCACGGACGGAAGCGCTATGAAAGACAGAACAATACGGCCCTAACTTTTCTCGCACAATCATTGAAAGTAATTCAAACAATGCGTGTCGGTCTTTATACAGGTTGCGTGATTATTTTCCTCGGTACTCGCACGTGCGTTTGGCGCACGTTTGGCAGTCCAGGTAGCGGCTGGTGGGAAAGCGTGCGTGTCTGCAATGCTTTTGTGTGGCGATACGACTGGGTTAGCAGACGCTTCGACGGCACCTACCGGCGTCGGCCATATGGTGAATAATAAGGGATGTGGTCTGAAACATTAATTTGTTTATGCCTGAAGATCTCTACAGAGCAGGAAACGGGCCGATTGGGTTTATTGGTGATGTGTTAAAGTTAGTTAGTAGACCATTCTGGGCATGCACAAAGGGAGGTGAAAATATTAACGCAATAGCGTTAAAGAGCTCGTTACGCAGAAATTCCGGCGTCGGCGTCGGCGTCGCTGGTTATGAGCAGAAAACCCGAGCTAGATGTGAGTGAAAAATCGAAATAGATGCAAATAAATAAATCATATTAAATATTCGGTTCTAGTGGGAATCAACCACAGGCCTTCCGCATGGCAATCAGGTGTCCTACCACAGAGCCACGCCCGCGCTCTAAGTTGCTTCGGAAAAAAACACCAAATAAATATTAAGTAGTGTGAGGAGTGTCATTAAAACATGTAATATTGCGTGGCAGAAACGCAGAATTTCACTAGGCGTCAAAACATGTGAATTGATCAACGAGCACGTGTTTTTTAAAGGCCCACCCATTACAAAGCGCTCGGGCATAATTAATCATCATGATCAGCAACAGCATCGATAGAGCGGCAAGATACGCAAGTGAGCGTTTTACCTTACGGACGCGTAGTGGGTGCTTTTCCACTTGGCAAAAGAAATAATTATGACATAGTGGGAAATTCGCAACTGTGCTTGCAGTAGGCATTCTAGGATAGTTTGAAATTGCCATGTTACATGCACAGATGTTGCCATGTTACATGCACATATGTTGCCATATTATTTAAAGCAGCGCAACCGACAGGACAAGATGGGGACAAGAAGTGGACACTATACCAACGCTTACTCGCAACTGGCAGGTTATTAGAAGAAGCATAAAAAAAGAAAACCATAAAAAGAAGTGACCCAAACGAACTGCGCAATCGCCGCCACGTGGGAATCTTGCAAACATGCGCAAAGGCAAGAAAAAGCAATAAACTTTTCATTAAGAACGCTGGAGAGAGTTGCATCAGCTCTCCCTCAGTGGCGTTATCGCTTACTGAAATCAGTTTTTTGGGGGTGGAGTAGATTGATGCTCTTTGGCTTTTGTCTTTTGTTTTTTGTCGTCATACCTTGTCGCTGCCTATCTGGTGTTAAGATGTTAAAACTGTTTACCGATCGTTGTTTTCTGTTTTTGTTATTTATTGCTTTTTCTTGCCTTTGCGCATGTTTGCAAGATTCCCACGTGGCGGCGATTGCGCAGTTTGTTTGGGGTCACTTCTTTTTTATGTTTTCTTTTCATGCTTCTTCTAAGAAACCTGCCAGTTGCGGGTAAGCGCTCGTAGTGTCCACTTCTTGTCCTCATCTTGCCCTGTCGGTTGCGGGGCTTTAAATAATATGGAACCATACCAACTAGCCCAGCTGTCGACCTTACCACAGATGTTCCTTTCCTTGCGGCACAGCTGAGGTGTACCCCGAGAAGCGAAAACAAGCTAGCGATTGAGAAGGCGACGCTCAAGAGTCCCGCGAATTTTTTTCCGATATAAAAACTTGCCCAACAGTCTTGCATATTCCCGCCCAGCTTGCTGAGAATTACGCAAACAACACACGGGAAAGAGGAGGCGTGATATACAAGGCCATCACGAAGACCACTTAGCATGGTGACCGTTGGCGGCTACTTCACGCCAGGACGTCCTTTACTTTACGACCCCTCGTTTGGCGGCGAAAATTTCAGCTTGGCTCCTTGGCTACTTTTTTGGCTACCTTGAACTTTCGTTAAGGCGCAGATAGTCGACATCTTCCTTGTTATTTACAAAAAAAAAAAAGACATTGTTTCCAAGCTTTTCTCTCGTGTCAGACGATGCGTGCTCATGTACTCTACCTCTCCGCTGCCAGGCTTGTGCGCAACGAGGCAGCACAACGTAACGCGCGGCACGACTGCAAGAACGCAAAGACGATGTCTCGTACATGTTGGCAAACGCCTAGCTAGTGCGCAACTCACGCTGCAGGTCATGTTCTCGCGTGCATTTTCTCGAGTCAACTTCCCAAAGACAGGCATACGCAACAGAATAAAGCTGATCTGCTTATCTTCAACCAGATATCACTACTTGATGCTAGACAGGTATTATGGTACTCTCACTGAATTTCTCTCTACGGCTTCAACTTTGGTGTTCCCACTGTCTTGTTGGCTGTAATATTCCATCTGCATCAGACAGCAGAGAGAGAGAGAAAAATGTAATGCGGAAAGACAGGGATGTTAACCGGAAATTAAAAATATTCTGCATAAACTATATGCAAGCACACTGAAGTTATTATAATTTATTTACTTAGTTTTCAACTTACCTGTGGCTTGATGATAAAGGAAGAGGGGAAAAAGACATGATCTTAATTCTACGCGTTTTTATGCGGAATGATATTGTTGAACAAAAATACTGTTCACAACGCCGCTTCTGCCGCGACAAAATTAAGTGGCATGGCTATTTTGGCTACTTTTAGCTTCAGTTCTAGACCCTTTAAAATCTACGTAACCGCAACCATGCCGCATAGGTATAAACCATCAGAAATGCTTTACATGTTGCTTCAGACATTCTTAGTAATATCGTTCAAGAGGGTTTGTGCTTACATTTAAAATTTGTGAAAATTTGCTTAGGCATAATATACAAACGCTGTTACGCAAATGTTCAATAGCAACATTAGACGTTCATTTACACGGCACTGCAGGGATTATCGCTGCATTTGGTGGTGGCAAAATTTTTAGAACCCTTCAAGGATGAGCGGAGTTCAGGGTTCTGTCATACGATTTAAGCACCTCTTCCCCCCATGTGGTCCCAGCGAGCGTGCTTAAAGCCACATGGATGGAGGGGGGGGGTAGTAAACAAGGGAGCAAGAAGCTACACCAGTACTTCAGTGCGCGTAATGACCTTGAACGCTTTTTTTCTTTTGTTTGAACGCACTGCTCACTTTCAGTGTGATCACGCGGGTGTAATTGTTTTTTGTGCGCAATACTAGCACTACAGGGAGCGGCGTGAACACGTCGCGCCATACCCGCGGCGGACGAGGTAACTATGCAGCTCACGAAGCTCAGTTCAGCCGAAGGGCGTTGTCCATGTGCTTATGACGCAGTAAAAATTGAAGCTTATATGCAACATTCCGTCAAAAGAAGAGCGAGCGATTTCTGCCTGACTTCGAAATTTTATTGTAAGCTCCATGCCGTGTGCTGCGCTTTCACATTTTGGCGCACACGCTCGCAGGAGCCTCGACTATTCGATCGGCAGCATTTTATGAGCATGGTCAAAATCTATTGGAGGGCCACTTTAAGAGAAATTGGTGCACTCAGGTACGTTGTATACCGTCATTTTTTTTATTGAAATAGAAAAATAAATAAAGGAGTCGTTGTCCCCATTGCTTGGTGAAGGCTACCCCTTTCCACTTGGCTGTTGCGTTCTTAATTTACAGAAGAGAACAAGAAGCAACTTTATTTAAAAGAACAAAAAATATACAAGAAGGTAGACCAACACTCTCAATTAGGTATAGAAAACGATCAAAATATTTTTTCTGGCTTTGTTGCACAGCGTAGGATTTATGCCCACGCTTTTATCTTGGTGTCATTTCCGAGAAAAGCGACCACATCTTGAGAAGTCACTCCGCCTTGCCAACGCTCTTTTTCAGCGGCAGAGAGCCACGACACGACCGACGAAACATCAATTTTTTCGTCCCGTGTCAGTGAAGCGACGCAAAATGATGAACTATGAACGTTTGGGCGAACTATAATTTTAAAATTTCAAAGCAATTTTTCCTACCAATACATCTTTTTCTCACTCTAATATCGAGCAACAATATAGCTGAAAAACTGGTTTTAACTGCTTCTACTCGATGTTCCGGAACAATAAATGAAAAAAAAGCGCAATGATGATCTCAACAGCCATTGAAGGTTCGAACCACTGAGCTGGAAAATAGAACTAGAGTTTCAGGACAAAGTTACAAGAAAGCACAAGATTGAGATAGCTGGTGCGTCCACATCATTTTGACACGACAGTCGAAGTTATTACGTGCTCTGGGAGGATTGGAGTAATAGGCTTTCGTATTAGAACATTATCTTTTCTTTACCAGAAATTGTGAGGTTGCATACCTCTTTTCATTATTATTTATTACATACTTGCTGAAGTTTCAAGTACACTGCAGGTGTGCGTTTTTGAGAGCCGACATACACGCACGTAAAAAAAAGCATTCATCACACGACCATCTGTGGGTTATATCTGAAGCTTAAGCTATTCTCTAGGCTGCGCACGTAAGCGCGCACGCCCACACACGCACACATGAACACTGCACACACGCACACACACACACACACACACACACACACACACACACACACACACGCACACACACACAGAAAAGGATACAAAACTTTTCTAATTATTACCCCGGAGTGTTTAGCCTGGTTCATCACCTGGCTTGCTACACCAGGTGTCGGGTGTTAACTATAATATACAAGTATAGAATGATGGCATATAAACACAAATACGACACATAGAGTCACGCACATATATATGCATAAAAGAGTTATTGATATAGTTACATTCCATGCCAATCGCTGTACAAGCATACACCTGAGCGAGGGACGAGCATCGCAAGACTAGGGGCCGGGCCAACGCCCACTGATTTGAGCTTCTCTGTCTTTTGCACCGAATCTTCGCGCTGAACCGTATTACCCTCCCGGTGCAGAGAGATTACCGGCGCCTTCTTTCGACGGAGATCCCTTAATCCTCTCTCATTCGGCTGTCGTTGACGCAAAGGCTTCCATCTGCACAGCCAGATCTGGTACCTTCCTTTCCATGCCCCACAGCGACAGGCCATGCATGTCCCGATTCCTCCGATTAACGTCCGCGTTTATCTCAGAGAAAGGGAGTGCTGCGGCTCAGATGAGAGTAGCACTGAGGTTACGAGGTCCGCTACGGAGGACTTACACCAACACCATAATTGTGTCGTTCCGGCAGTCAAGCAACTTTAGTTGTGTTCTTTTTTTCACTGTAACATACCAGAAGTTATCACGGTATTTGCTTGCTATATACGTTAATAAATTAGCTTTCACAACGCCACTTCGTTAAACGTTCCCGAAACCTCGCGGTTTCACCGTACTAGATAATTTGTAATGGATAACTTGCGTGCGAAGATGTCACAGTTTCACCGCAAGGGCAAGGCAATGAATGCGATAGCAACAAATTGGAATGTTATACGAAGTAAGGCTCCCGATCTCGCGTAACTCTTTAAAACTCTGGTATAAGGCAATATGGCCGCTCCAGAGAGCGCGAGCGGTTTTGTGCTGTCTGTCGTCTCAACGCTAAGTAAGCGGCAAAAGCACACCACGTGCACGGGTACGAGCCACCTTCTCATGCATATTGAGAGAGCGCGCACGACCACGCCCGTTTCAGCAAAGTTCGCAGTTGCTGTTTGAGCGATATAGTCCCCCCCTCCCCGGCACCCCTTCATGCTCCCGTCGGAGTCGTTCATCGAGTTCTATATCTGCTTTAGCCGCACCCGTATGCAGCCTTGGCAAGCTTTCGATCACGCATTAAACAAACGATGCCCGGGGCGATGCCACCGATTTGTACTGAAAACGAAACATGACGGCGACGGCAAAAACGGGCCTCGCGTGATTATATACAGTAATTGCTACCGCATTAAAAACAAAAAAAAGTTTTGGCAAAAGTGAAGGGATTGAGTCAGTGAAAAGTTTATTTGTCATTGCTTATGGAGGTAGGTTGTCGTCAGGAGATCCCCTGCGGCCACTTTTTCCGCTCTAGCTATGTCCCGTAACTGGGCCTTGAGGCTAGTTGCGTTGAGGTCGTCCCTTCGCGCCAAAGAGCTTTGGGGAGGAGGGGGGGGGGGTTGGACTTTCTTTTTGTGAACACGCTTAGGGAGAGTTCTTGGATATCTGATTGTAAGTTTAATACTGAATTACAGAATATAAATCAACATGCCATTACGTGTAGGGTTGAGGGAGGACTTCCTGCCTGAAAGAAGTTTTCGCGCCGCATCACACATATCCTACAGGGCAATACGGACGCCGCGCAATGGGAAGTTTGAATATCACAGCTGGCACAATTCACGCAGACGTTTGCACGGTTGCAGTCAGCTTCGTAAAAAAGACAGAAAATTCAAAGCCTTTCCACTACCCGGAAGAAGGTAAGTCAGCCCAAGGTGCGCCTTTGGTGGTCTGTTATAGTGAATAGTGCTATATGAATTTGTATCTTATGATTGTTGACAATATTGAGCCAATATATAGACATAAACTCAAATATCTTGGTCTCAAAATGAAACTACAGCGGTCTGAAAATAAAATCCGGCCGTACATAAGAAATCCCTTTGGTTCGAAACTACAAAAATGAACATTCGTTTTTTATGCAAGTGGCCCTACCTTTGAATCAAAATCATTCACTTCGTAGTCCTACACAACTTAGCAATTTAGCCCTACGCAGATTTGCTGTTGAAAACGGCGCTCTGTAAACTTTCAGGTTGTTTACAATAATAATGATTTCACTCCATCTTTCTCTGTCTTGTAGAAGCCATCGGGAGGCGCTGAATGTAAACGCGCTCGCCTGCTGTTCGATAGAGATTCACGCGAAGTTCGCTGCGCCGAAACTTCTTCAACAGCTCGCAATATTTCTTTTCCCGCCGTAAAAAAAAAAAAAAAAGAAGACAAATTAGCAACGAAAATTCAGCGGGTACAGATTTTCTTACGAAAATCGGGGCACGTGCAAGGTCAAATTATATCGGTCACGAAACTTAGAACGAAAGGTGGTCGAAAACCTATTGCCACAGACATCAATGCCAGTCGTACGATTGAAGCGCGTCTAGGTGAGCAGGGGAGAAATGACTAAAAACCAAAAAATGAACGGAATTTTTTTTCTCGAATACTCTTAATTTTATATACGCCAAAGTAAACTAGCAATTTACTTGACGGCGCATCTGACACTGTGCTAAATAGTTGATTGCCTCATTTTTTTTGGTCGGCCGCCATATATGGGGGGGCGTATGCAGCCAGTCCATGGGCAGTCTGCCATGTGGGCTTGTGTTTAGTTCGGCGCATTGTCGGATCAACGAGGCATCGTCCACATTTTGTGCGGTGGTTTCGTGCATATCTTCCGTAGGCTGTTTATTTTCGTATGTGTAGTTTACTGGCGTGATACTTCAAAGAAGCTGAACTAGGTCACGGAATGCATAGATGACCGCTTCTGTGACTGCCGACTGCTTTCGCCGGCGCATGGCCGGCTGGCCCTCGCCTTTCATGATGGTGAATGCGGCACACTAAGCGAAGAAGCACTGTACTGTAAGGTTGCTAAAGTGATACTTTCAAGGCTGCTGTCTCGCTTCAGGTGGCCTTTCCTCGATTGGGCAACGTGAGTTTTCGAACTATTGTTCTATTGTGCTAGTGATCCATTGTATCATAATTCCTTAATCTTCAAAGTATTTTGGTGTGTATTGCAAGTACACTATTTGGCTAATGAAACAAGATTGCTTGCCCAATCCTTCTTGAAGATCTTCAGTTTCCCTTGCACACGATATTGGCGAGCCGTAAAGACGCAATAAAATCGTGTAGTTATCAAAAGCATGTAAACGGTCACCAATTAAAAAAAAAATTTCGAGCCATTGTAGTGCAAATGTGAGACGTCGTTGCCGCTTCCGACTGTGAATTCATAATTTGTTTTTTTGCTTCCTGGTAATTGTCTCCGCGATACGTAGATGGCGATGGTGGCAACGAGCCGCTAACTACTTGACACATGTGCTTCTATTTTCGCAACCAGTGTTTACATACACCTTGGCACGTGCGCTGCCATTGAATGAATGAATGAATGAATGAATGAATGAATGAATGAATGAATGAATGAATGAATGAAACAACTTTATTGCGAGATCCGGCTAGTTACTGGTCCGGGCCAGACCGCTCAGATGGAGGATGGAAGACCTTGTCTCCCACTAGCCTCCCTGGCCTGCTGGATAGCCCAGGTTCGATCTTGTAGATCGGAGCTGAGCAGCGTTGTACGCCATCGCTCCCGGAGAGGTTCTGGGGAGTCTTTCTGCTGATTGGGACACCCCCCATAGCATGTGGCTTAGGGAGGCCGCTTCTATTTTACAGGCTTTACATATCGAGTCTGGGTAAACCTCTGGAAACATCCTGTGTAGCTGAGCAGGGCTGGGAAAAGAATGAGTTTGTAATTTGCGCCAATCTGTCGCCTGTTTTCTGTCTAATTTTGGGTGAGGCGGGGGAAATATCCGTCTCAAGTCACGGTGATACTTGGTATATTCTGCATAGCTGGCTATTCTGTATTTTATTAAAGGTTCGGTTTCGGCAGCAGCATCTCCCGACGAGGGTACCCCTAGGGCTGCGCGGCGGGTTAGTTCTCGCGACAGCGCATGGACCGTCTCGTTCGGGTTGTAGGTGGCTGTGTTTGTGTGTGCCGGGAACCAGATTAGATATTTACGTTCCTCCGAACACATCAGTGCCTGGCTCTGAGCTAGAACTTTCAGGGCACTTTGCGAAATACGTCCGCACGCAAAATTCCTAATCGCGACCTGTGAGTCGCTCACAATAAAGCTATGTTTAGTGGAAGTGAGAGCCATGGCGATGGCCACCTCTTCAGCTTCCTCAATGCGTGTCGTTAAGACAGTGCAGGCATTAATGCAGTTTCCGGTCGCGTCTACAGCCGCTGCAACATGCGCTCTCTTCTTGGAGTAGGGGCTTGCATCTACAAACACAGACTTTTCACTAGTGCCGTGTATTTTGAGCAGCGCTTTTGCTCTGTGGCGTCTGCGTTCTGCATTCGTTGTGGGGTTCATATTTCTAGGGAGTGGGTTTATCACGATTTTGGAGCGAATGTCGGTGGGAATGTCGCGTTTCTCTCCGTTCTGAACGTGGTATGTGATGCCCAATTTTGCCAGTATGGTCCTGCCAGTTTTCGTTGCGGACAGCCTTTCTGGAACGAAAACATTTTCTGGAGCGCGGGAAAAGTTGACGCTCGCAGAACCATTCTGTACATGGTCGTTATGGGGGTCGTTGCGAGTGATTATTACCAAACGTTTTCGCGGTTTCTATTGGCAAACAGCGGGAATGAGATAGCACTATCAGCGTAGAAAAATAAAGAGCGATGACAGAGAAATTTCTCAAATTAAGCGTCCACTTCATGTACGGGATGAAGTTCCCGGTAAAAGTTGAGGGGAAAAAGTTTTCTCAGTGACTGCAGCATTAGAACGCGGGCCCGTCGCAGTTGCCGAAGGTGTGTTTCGTCCCATTACGTTTAGCGCGAGAACACTGCGCTTTAACACCTCTTACAGATTACAAAGAAGACTGAGCAGATAAGCGGACTTTTGCGATTTCTTCGTTTTTCTTGGAACACATTCCCTCGAACGTGAAAGCGGCAGGATTTTAGGGCCGACACCACCTATGTATTAAAGTATTAAAAACACTTCTTCTTTTAGTGCGCACGGTTTGTCTTCCGCTCCATAAAAGGTGCACTTTTGTTGCATAGCAACGAGCAGCCACGCTCGTGAGGGTGTTAAGAAAACTACTGTGCATGGCTAGGAACTCAAACTTACTCCAAAGAAGAGATAATATTTAAAAAATGGATTGATTGTGAGCACCTAATGCATGAAATAAGTTTCACGCGAGTTTGGCAGTAATGACGGCGAATGTTTATTTCCTGC
Source organism: Rhipicephalus appendiculatus (assembly GCA_030522465.1). NCBI lineage: Eukaryota > Metazoa > Arthropoda > Arachnida > Ixodida > Ixodidae > Rhipicephalus > Rhipicephalus appendiculatus. The sequence goes on from JALIZH010006957.1 coordinate 106,239, forward strand.
AGTGTTTGCGACATTTGGATTCTTGCTAATTTTACACATGACGCTAAATTTTTCCACATCAATGCGATATCGACGAGGACTGCGCAGCGATCCATGGAAAGAAAAATGATAGGCGTAACATTAAGGGGCAAGAAGAGAGCAGTGTGGGTCAGGGAACAAACTTGTGTTAAGAACATCTTGGTCAAAATAAAAAAGAAATGGTTATGGGCGTAGGTTTGCGCAGGGTTGCCCTTCAGGGGGGGGGGCGGGGGCGAAGGTTCGTCGCAGCCCCCCCCTCCCTATTATGTCAATGTATGAGGCTCACTTTGCGCCCCCCCCCCCCCCGAGTCGCAGCGCCTTCCTCCCTAATATATGGGGCTAGCTTTGCGCCCCCCCCCCCCCCCGTACGCAGGCCTAGGGCATGGGCAGGGCATTTAGCTCGAATGCAAAATAGCCGGAGGTCATAAATGCTGTTAGACAGGATTCCAACAGAAGACAAGCATGCGAGGGGGAGGCAGGAAGTTCGGTGGACAGGCTTTTGTGGGGATAACTGGACCACCGCAAGCACAGGAGTGGGTTGATTTGGCGAAATGTGGGGAAAGGCCTTTGCCCTGCAGTGGGCGTAGTAACGCTGATGATTATGATGACCGATGCGCCTTAACCATTAACGGTAATGCCACGAACCATAGGAATATTCGCGCGCCCTTAAGGGTGAAAATATAGACCTGTCTTGCACGATGTGACGCCGGCTGTGATTTGAGAGATAGGTGTATAGGTGTGATCTGTCGTCTGTAGCGTGAATTTTCGTATAATGAAGTAAATGTTAACCTTCTCTACGAAGAAAACGAATGCCGCCAGGGCATCCTTACAGCGAGAATCAGCGTCCAAGGTTTCTGCACAAGTTATCATGATTTTTCATTTCCCGGGTTTCTCTGCAAAACACCCTTTGTACTGCCGCTAATGTGCAATTCTGCAACAAATCCCGCGGCAAATTACACAGAGTGAGCAGGGGAGAGAGACGGCAATTTTCACAGCCATTCTCCCGAACAAAGGCTGCTGGAAAGCGGTGGCATTAGGCGGTAACGCATCTTAGTTTAAAGAAAAAACACAAGTAAAAATAAAAATGACGACCCAGCTTAACGGCGGAATTCTTAAAACAATGGTCCCCCTCCGGTTGGCTCGCAAATAGTAGGCCTAATGAGATAGCTTTTCGCAGAAATAGCTTTTCGGCTCTACGAAACCGTGTCGTAGATGATTAACTTCGCAGAAGTGCCTTAGAAACGTGTAGTCTTTGTAAGTACGCTTAAAAATTTTGCTAAGCTGCGTATAATGTTTCGACCGTGATGCGAGATACGTTAAAGCATCAACGTGGCTTTTTGGGCTAGTTGGTTATACGATTCAAAACGGGGCATAGCGCTAATACACACGGACGAGCAAGAGACAACAGGACAAGCGCTTGCAGGACAAGCGCAACAGGACAAGCGCTTGTCCTGTTGTCTCTTGCTCGTCCGTGTGTATTAGCGCTATGCCAGGTTAAATCAATTTGGCGACAGATATAAAAAAAGCGAAGCTCAGACGTGACTAGACTTGAGGATTGGATGATCGCCATATATAGCTACACAAACAGTGAATGATAGCCGTGACATTAGGAGATCGAATTCCAGTGAAATAGGTCAGAGACCAAGCAGGCATAGCCGAGACTCAGAACTGTTTTTATGCCGTATTGCGAACAATGTACAGACGGTGGTCAGCTATGTTGCCGCGAAGCATTTTACTGTTTGTTTTAAGCATGCCGATAACCGCCTGCCCGCAGCCTTATCATCTCTGTTTGGGATACGAATGATCGATTTATCTGGAATGATCGCGGCCCCGCGCATTGGCTTCGAGATAGTTCCGGACCATCGCCGAATGTAGCAGCTGTTTTTTCGGGCGTATCTCGAATGTGCTATGTCGCCTTTACTTAGAGCGTGGGCGACTACAGCGCGCATTCCTGTTAATCGACGACGTCCTTGCACGTTTTTTGCTGCCGCCGCAGCTGAGTGGCACAGTTTCCTAGAGTGGGCTCAAGTCAGCCTAATAAACGGATTCTCTTTATTTTCTCTTACGAGCCTTTGAGTCTCCTGTCGTGCAAACTGCCGTCACTGCTACGTGACAATGTATAGGGTAGCAACGGAACAGATACCGAAGGGTGGGTTACGTTGCTGATGCCGGCAGCAATTAGATGAAGCGACGAAATTAAGCAGTTCGCCGGAAATAAAACGGAATCAGCTTGCATAACATAGACTGGTCAGCACTGGTCCTGTGTGTGAGTGTTTTATTGTGCCTCCGTCTTTCCGAAGTGAAACGATGCGCTGCATAGATGAACAGAGACTAATGACACAAGAACACGAAACGGAGCGCAAGGTCCTTGTCCGTTTCGTGTTCTTGTGTCGTTCGATTATGTTCATCAATGCGGCAGGCACATCGTTTCACTTCGCAATGCCATACCAACTAGCCCCAGGGGAAGCACTTCTTCGTCTTTCGCGCTGTTTATCTTTGAAGATAGACTAAATTGGAGATCATTGAGTGAGGCCTCCATCCTGAAGCGGGAAAAAAAAAGAATAGGCTGATGATAATGATGAATAGCGGTTTCACTGTTATGGAGAACGACTCCGAGGCATTTCTTACTCTCCTTCGAGAACGCCATGCATGCGAAGGCCGCACTTCGTCGTTTTACCCTAAGAAAAATGAGCGAATAAAATCTAAGATAATAGTAGTTGCTGGGGTTTAACGTCTCGAAACTGCAATGTGATTACGAGGGACGCCGTAGTGAAGGGCTCCGGAAATTTCGACCACCGGGGGTTCTTTCACGTGCACCTAAATATAACTACACGGGCCTCAAGCCTTTCCGCCTCCAACGAAAATACAGTCGCCGCGGCCGGGATTCGATCCCGCGACCTTCGGCTCAGCAGTCGAGTACCTAAATCACTAGACCATCGTGGCGGGTTAAAATCTAAGCGACAGCTGTCTGTAGTTGCAATGGAAATAGACCAATAAATATGTAAACTTTAAGTAGTAGTTGCGTTATGAAAAGGGCAGCGTCCATTCCCTTGAAGCATTGATTATGCAGTGCGGCAGTTCACACCCTTTTGTACATTCTTATGACTGTTTATTAAATGTTCTTATTGCACGTCGAAGGCGAGTATGCCACTGGCATCCGTGTGAAGTTCTGTCGGAGCCGAAGGATTGAAGTGCTGAAGGACAGGTCGTGACGTCAGCAATATTATACACCTCTCTGAAATACACCGCAGGTTACTGATTAGAGATTTAAAAAAATAAAAACCTTAACGTTAACGTGCGGATCTTACGTCAGCTGTGAACTGAAATATCGGTTAGGGCCGGCTTAGATGCTCTACCAGGCCCAGCCTCAGAGAACTGCCTTATATGTGTTTGTGCAGATTTTCTGCTCTCTAAATTTTGAGTTTATTGAGAAATTCTAAGGATGTATACTGACTAAGTATGTATAAGGGCATGCTGTACCCTCCATTCTTGCTTGTAGCCTGTTGGGACTAGCAGTGTTGTGTAAAGAAATCCCAACTCAATATTTCGCAAATAAGATACGAATGTATTTGTTTCTGTCAAGCCTCTTGCCACTGTTAGCGTGAACATTGCAGGAACACCAAGCAGACAGTTTTTCAGGGCAAATTTGTTAAGAAATATGTATATATTCCGCAATACAGTCAACTTAAAATAAAAAAAGCACCAAAGACCTTGCTTCAGCGTCTACTATTCTGTTTCGTTCATACCTTGAAAGTGGCAAGAGAGCACGCATAAACTTGTGTGCATAATGCATGAATCTGGAAGCTACTGCCTACCATTGTAGCTTGGTGAAAAGTTGTTTTCTGTAGCGTAAGTTTTCACCAGGAAGTGCATTATGCATGCAACTTCCTGGCCACCTATTTCTGACTGGGACACAGTTTTCTTGGGGAAATACACGTTGTCGACTTTGATGGGAACAAAGTCAAGGAAAGAAGAGTTAGCAGTGACATATTGCCTTCGATATTGGTCGCACACCTTTATCTCACGGTAAGGACGGTACGTTTTGGCATACTTGATGTTGCCCGCCATTCAAACACACATCTCAAAGAAGGGAAAGAAAGAGTAAGAGTGAAGGCAAGCTTAGTGAGCAAAAAATGTCCATTTACATTTTTAGAAACCACAGTGAATTGAAGACGTCACGTCAGCGAAGTCACTACATGCGAAAAATGACGAAGCCACGAAGATTTACGTGCAGTTCTGTTTTCGTGTGTCCGTGTTTGCGGGATCCTTGCTTCTTCCACGAAAAAACGTTTTCTTTTTTGTCCCTCCACGTGGTGTTCATCTGTCTTTTGAAATATGCAACAGTATTATTCATGTATTTATTACACTACTACAGGTCTGCATTCCAAGCCTTAGGCAAGAGTGGGTCACAAGTTTCTATAGACATTAATTACATATAAAAGAAAAAAAAGTAAACGCATAGCAAGGCGTTGTACCAATAAACGCAAAGATTTCAACAAAAACCATAATTAGCAATTATATAGACAGAAGTTAGACAAAAAAAATGTATGGTAAACATATAAATAGAGATGCAGCAATATACTTAAGAATATTTAGCCAAAAAGCTTCGTTAGTAAATGTATGCATAGAGATGCTATAAAGTAATACCAAGGTTCATATACATCGAACTATGAGTTATGGATTTAAAGGCAGGCAAACGAGTCGACAGCGTCGAGCATTCCTATACTACGGCAGAGGGGAGTGAATCCCAATTGGTTGTAGCTATTGGGTGAAAAGAATTATGCAGTATAGTAACACCAAGCGTCCCTTAAGCTATCTTTCTGTCTATTGTATGCAGAAACGTTTTGGTATTTTTTCTAGAGCAGAGTGATCATAGTAGATTAAAAAAATAGCAAAGCTTGCACTAAGCCGCGGAAGCCTTGAAACAACAAAGCTGGACGATTCTGAAAACAAATCTAGTTGCTTCTAGGTTGATTCTAGGCCTTAGCTATAGGTGTTGCAGGTTGTTTCTAGGTTGCTTCTAGGTCATTGCTAGATATTAGCTAGGTGATGCTAGGTTGCATCTACGTTTATTTTCAACGCAGAGAGGTTCGAATTAAACCATAGACAGTGAGAGGCACGACACGGGCACGTCGTCGTTGGCGTAGTCCCCTGCGCAGTGACGTCGTCGACTCGATCCCACTGACTCGTGGAAAGGCATATATCGGCCAGACCGGCAGGTCTGTTAACGACCGCCTCCGTAAGCACCGAAATAAGCGCGCATAATGCGGTGCAGGGGCACCTTGGCATTCATTGCTGGGACTACGATTGCAGATCCCTCTTTAATCAGCGTTCGATAGTGGCAAGGCATAGGTCGCAGTTAATCCGCGATATTGAAGCGGAAAAGATGCACAAACTAGGCGACCGTTGCGTAAGCTCCCCGTCCCCTTGCACCGTCACGGTTTGAGCATGATTACCTGGCTGGGCTGCAGGACAATCGTGGACATGTGTTAAAAGCGATTCGACTGACGATGCATTCATTAGGCTTGCCTTTATCGTTCTCTGTACATATATATTTTGCCATTCTGCAAAATAACGAGAAGTTGAAAGTCAGCACTCTTTTCTACTCTGTCCCTTTTTTCCTATATTCGCTCACCTGTGAAATATGCCGTGAGAAAATAGGAAGAAGGGTTTAGGGGTAGAGGGACGCCTGATTTAATCAGAACGCGGGCGTTCTAGCGTTTGGCTCTTGCATCCCGGGTTTCATCGGGAACAGCACTGTAGAGTTGAAGCAAATTATTCTGAACATGCAAATGGCTCAGATTGATGCGACATAATCCCAAAGCATTAATTGGCAGGGTGATTTAAAAGCCTTTTACGACCTCGTGTTGGATTTTGGGCCGAAGAAACGCATTACAAGTGTGAACTTAATTCGACCACCGAACTCCGAATCCCATCAAAACTTGAAATTCAAGTGCTGGATTCGAACGAACGGCCCCTTGTAGTAACTCCGGGCTTTACGTAAGGAAGGAATGAAGAAAAGAGAGAAGGAAGGCAGGTATGTTGACCAGTCTAGAAGTACTGGTATGCCACCCTACACTGCGGAAAGAAAAAGGGGAGTTTGAAAGTTTGAAAGTTAGGGGTAATGGGAAAAGGGAGAGGGGGAGCGCACTGGCATAATGTCACACTTCCACACAATGAAACTATCGCTATTAGTCACCAAGAATAGGCCAATATGCGACGCATCTTACTCGAATTTCCTAGTGATTTGGGACGCTCATCAACGCGCTACGGTCTGCAAGCTAAAGAGCAGTACAACAGACTTGCCTAGCTATATCAAAGCGGAAGCACGTGGACCTTAAGTGTACCGGAACAACTCGAATTACACTGCGTACCTAATTAGTACTTAATTAAGCGACTGAGTTTATTTCACGATTACTTTATGCCCTTGAACTAATTCCTAAATTTATGACGTGACTTTCTCGGTGTCGTACAGAAGCGGCTAAGTAAGACTAGCTTGGGCGACTTCATGCGGGTATAACGAAATGCGAAGCATTTATTGGCGAACGATAGGCACATTGACCATATATATCTTGACCCTCGTCCGTCCTGGCGGAATGACATGCAAAACAAATTAAGACAAACAAAACACATGCAATAGTACACAATAGTACACCATGGAAAATTGAAATACAAACAAAGCGTTCCGTCTCCATTTCTCTCATCTCAATAAAGCTGCAGTAATAGACTGAGGGCTGCACAGTCTGTGTTTGTTTTGTTTTACTATGTTTTAAACTAAAGTCTTTAATCAAGAGTGAGCACCACTGCAAAATATCTATAGGCCTATAGCTGGCTACGTCACGTGCTAGTATCACTGACCGCACGCGGCTGCGCGGAACATCACGGGCTGGATTGAAGAGACTTTCCAAACAAAGGCAGTGGCAGTGCTCTCTGTGCAGTTTTCCGTGGCTGCATTCATTTTTTTCCTCTGAAGCATGCTTACTATTGTATTGTTTTACTAAGCGCGAGAAAGCATAGCGAGGCACGCAGACCCTACCTCTGTAAACGTACTATTTCGGGCGAGAAAATATCCAAGTGCACTGGAGATGCAAGACCGCGTCGTTATTTCTGGCGCAAGAGATAAAGGAGTACACGCGTGTTTGGGCTGAGCCACACCTAACATGTGAGCCAAAGTGGCGCAGCGATGGTTCAAAAACACAAACATAAACGATACAACAGTGTTCTCATTGTACAATACTGAGATATAGGCAGCGGTGGCGCTGTTCTTGCAAGCGTCATTATAGTACTGCACCAAACTAAATTCGTCCGGTGCAGATATCTGAATTATGCATGAGAATGCGTGTTCTTCTGCACTTCGCTTTACGATGCGCTCCTCGACGTGAACAATGAAGCTGATAGTCTGAGAGCCACGCTGAGCATTCTTTTAGTCACTGCTGCAACACAGAGTAAGTAGTAATGCCTTCACGATAAACGAAGGTAGGTGTGCAAACACGGATATAAGAGACCAAGGCAACACAAACCGTTCCTGCTGTATTGATCTCTTACGTCCTTATCCGAGTTTGCACGCCTACTTTTATCATGATTCCGCAAGAACTAGCTCCACTTTCTGCTGTTCTAGCAATGCCTGCCGGGATTTTTCCCCGTTGTGGTGAGCCGGTCTTTATCGCTCGCCTGCCGTGGTAGTATAAACTATAAATAGCGGAGCAAAATAATCGTATTGCACTGCATAATTAAACGGGAGAAAGCACAACGCAATGTAAACAGGAGACAATACGTGTTCGAGTTTTTAAACTTCGTGCGACATTGACTGCATTTTGTTTATCACTGCTTACTAATTGTTGAATGCTTACTTCGGCTTCAGTGACCTATCATAATAACGCACAGTGGTTTCAGCTAATGCGATCATGAAAATAGATTATCAAGCGGACGGTGAAAAAACTGCACTTGGTATTTATTACTGTACTATTCAAGGATAATTCTGGGCCCACAACAAAAAATTTCAAAATAGCGCTGTTCGTGCATTAGTACAATTGTTGGAGGAATCAGTATAACCCTAATACATTAAATGAGATAACAATTCTGCCCACATTGTTACTAGTAATAGATACTTTAGATCAGGGCTGAGCAGTATCGCGATACAAGAGTATCGCGATAGTATTTCAGAGATACTTGTGAGTATCTGTATTTCTGTATCGAGATACATTTCAAAAATGTATTTGTATCTCGGTAGTGAAATACTTTTACGGTGTATCGATTGTATCACTATACTATGCAGGCCACGGGTATCTCGTTACTTTTTTTTTTTTTTGTCGGAAGTGAGCTGGGGCGTGTTTCTGCAGGGGGGAATGAAGGTTCTTTTTTTGTACCAAGAGAAGCAAAGGCGCGCCTTCGGTGGGCGACATAGCATCAGTTTCCCATCAAGCACAGAATGAACCATGTGGTAAAGCGCTCGACGCCACTGACGGCAGAATCACGGAGGGTGTGTTCTCCGCCTCTGCCGACGAAAGTTGCTGTCGCTAGAGACCAGTGCTGCACGCGTAATTTTTTTCGGATGGCAAGCCATTACTTCGTGACCCCTCGCGCTGTTACCGTCTTGAAACAAAGGCTTTGCAAACGCTTCGCGTGCGTTCATTTCTCAAAGCGGCTACACTTCCAATGTCATCATTACCAATTATGTACTTTTAACCTCCCCCGCCCGCTAAAGTCTTAATGGCGCTGAGGGTACTGTGATAAATCAATAAATAAACTGCAAGCTTCAATGCACTGCAATTTTGTTTTCAACATTACGCTGCACTTAACAAATGTCTTTGCGGAGTATGAGCATCCCCGAAATACATAAAAGAAGTATTCCAGTATCTGTATTTCTGTAACTGTATTCCGGAATACTTTTGACGTCTTTTTGCGAAAGTATCTCCGAAATATCCCCTTACGTCACAGGCAAATGTATCTCAGTATCTCTATTTTAGGCTTCCAACCCATAACCTACACCTGTGCTCATGCATACAATACCACACTGCGGTTCAGCAACACTGGAGGCAGTGCTTCGTGGCTTGAACCGCGAGCGCGCGCAGGCGTTCCACGTCCCGCTGGCCTCTGTCTTGCTCCTCCAAGGCACGACATTGGCTCGTCAACATCGTTGCCTTTCTGGAGCGCTTACTGCAGCAGCCTTGTCAGTGTGGCAGTTGTCACCTCACCTGGTTTCGCACTGCCTCCGTGATCGATCCACCTTTGACCAAGGTACGGTCATGTGACGATGTCACCGTGTGATGTAACGTCACGCGATGACAAAGTGGCATCACTAATTTTGGTGACCTGTGACGTCATGATGGTGTCATATGGTGTTGTAATCACTTGATGATATTTCGAATCACTCGTACTGATGCCGCCGACGCGGAATTCCGGTCAATTTTCGCGTTTGATGAACCATCTAGGCTTCCACCTTAAAAAATTTGCTATCCCTGTATCCGCGATTGCCTTACCTCGGTCTCAAACTGGCTTTCCGATCGGCACACGAACTACATTGGGCCGAACTGGGCAGCAGTACAATAATGGGCTGGCGCATTACTTGTGAAACTGAATGAGCAGGCATACAATAGCAGAAGCCCCGGGAAAAGGCGCATATAGAGGTTTGCTTAAGAAGTTAATTGTGCTCTTGATGGGGCATATATCTTCACCCCCGGTTTATTAAGGAGCAAGCTTTAGATGCCTTATCAAAAACGCCCAAAGTGACCGTCGGCGTCTGCAGCGTCAACACAAGTGATGCAAAAATATTGGTGTTGTGATGACATCACCATATGATGTCATTATGTAGTGCCACCAAATCTGTGACGTCATAGTAGCATCATCATCACGTCACTATGAAACCAAACCACTTGTCATCACATGATAACGTAATCACATGGCATCGTCGCTTCCCTAATTGTGGGCGATTCCGAAGGCATTTCAGAACCTGGTGAGGTGCAAAAAGCTTTCAATGCTCTTCATCTCGGGGGGCACTGCAAAACCACGTTAGGCGCAATCTTTCTTTTTTTAGGGGGGGGGGGGGGGTTAATACAGTCGACTGAAAAGAACAAGAAGTGGCATTTGCCTTCGAGTCGAGTCATCTAAGGAAAATGCATAAGGGTGCGTGTAACTTTTCGTGTGTCGAATGTTTGTTTTATCGTGTACCTGTTCAGACAACGTATTCACCAAGCAGCGCGTCTGCAAGGTACCTAAAATGGATATACATAACGGCGGTGCATGCTAGCTGTATAATGAACTTGGTTGGGGCGTGTCCACCGTTTCTACAGCGGCGTTCATGAGAAATAGAGCGCCATCCGGTGGTGTTAAAGTGGGCGGAGTGGCTGATTTGAGGAAGGCGTCCAATAAGAATCGGTGAAGGTGGGCAGGGGCATCCAGTCAGAAGGGTGGAAAGCCGCTTCACAGGTCCCCAAAACTCGGTTTCCCAGTCTAAATTTAGTGCTCTCATTAAAAGGAAAGATGGGAACTAATTATTCAAAACCTTCTTCGAAGTATCGTCGCAAGAGCTAGATTAAGAAGTCCGTTGCCTCCTCGAAAAAAAAAAATGCTCTGTTTCTAAAACACTGTAGATGAAAAAGCGTTCCGGCACACGTCATACAATACCGGCTGGGGAATGATCTCACAAGGTGCAGAATTAGGCCAGATTCAATGTTGATAAACAAACTTCAAGACTCCAAACTTGCCTGTCACAAACTTGCAGCTGAACAAACTTCAAGACACGGAACTTCATTCTCACAAACTTGCAGCACAACGTTTCGACGACATTTATAAAACAGACTTCGATGCGCAAGAAGAACCGTCGAGTGCCTTGTAATGTGATTGATCAATAATCTTTGACCGGCGTGTTTACCTAAGACGAGCCGGAAAAGAGGATCTCGCTACAGTTTACTGAATGTTAACGAGTTTGGTGGGAACGACGAACTGGATGGTCAAGTTTGAGATAGAGTGTAGCGAGGACAGATGCCCTGTTCTTCCTGTCCATTGGTATACCCCTAACAGGCTTCCCATCATTAAGGTAATAGGGGCGGTGGCTTTGATGATGTCTCAGTGTTACTGAGTACTAGACCGATCGATCGCAGCCCGAAGCATTGCTGCAGTTTCGGTGCAGCAGGAAGCATCGCCCGAAGCAATAAGCTTAGACCTCGATCGAAAACAAGTTATCCAAACGCCGAATAAGGTTAATTAAGGAAAGCTTAAGTACCGATTCAGGTAAAATAACAGACTGTTTACCAGCCTTGCGACATTTCTTTTCTTTTTTTTTTCGTTTCAAGCAAAGGTATTATGAATGTATATTTGTACTTTTAGAAGGCCCAGGAGTGACGGTTTCTGGCGAGTCCAGAGCCATCACGGAAATATTTGCTAGGTGTTCGATATGCTTTTGTCCTGGTAATTTTCGCAACAAGTAGTACAACCACATGCGTCGGCAGGTGGTATTGCGGAGGAATTCGTCAAGTAGGAGAATACGGTAGCTCGATTAGAGACATACGAATGGAGGCAGAGATCGGTCTTAGTGATCCAATGTAGCCAATAGACTACCCGTACAGCTAAGACTTACTGGGGACACGTAAGCCTAGTTGTTTACTATACCTTTTCCAGCACCTCGTCACAATACATACCGGTGATGTACATTCTGGCCGAGCTGAGAAATCACCGCGGAATCACCACATCAAGCCACGATGATAAACAGAATTTGAGGTAGACAGACAGAGGGAAGATAATAAAAACAAAAGAAAAAGATACTACAAAAGACCGCATGTATTCGTTAATTCTGGTTAGGCCAGTGACTCTTTTTTGGCTGTCTCAGCCAATAACGGCCGCACCGTGGGCAGCGAAACAGCGGACAGATACATCGTCACACAGGGAAGAAAAAATTGGGGACGGTGCTGGGAACTAGGGATATATGGTGTGCTAACTCCTTATTAATGAACTGTGTCCCCTCGCAAGTGCTTGTGCGCAATAAACTTTACCGGGCTCCCTGGCGGGTAGTTTTTGTACACGCCGGTTGCAGTTGCAGCGACTGCTCGTGCGTATAGTTTTTATGGCGAAACAGCGCTCACGACACGACCGCTGACACAGACAAGACAATGAACGAATTTTCATTTGTTCTGACCATGAACAAATTTTTCATTTGGAGTTGGGAGTATGTTCTTTGTCTTGTAATATAATAAGGCAAAGAACACACAGGCCACAACACTATTTATATTCCTTTAAGAGTCATATTGGCTACGTATGGTATGGGAGCACTGCTTTACTAAAGATGAGGGCAAATGGACCGTCAGGATAATTAATGACGATTAATTCATTGAGTCATTGCGGAATCTGGCGGTGTAGATCTGAACTCCGCTGTTCTTTGAACGTTACCTTCGAGATCCGCTTCAGCAGGGCGCAGAACACAAAGTTGACCCTAGGAGTACACCAGTGTACACGAACGTCAACGTGCTTGTGCGTCTAATAGACACCTAAGACAAGAATTAGTGAAGTGCGGTTCGATGGGCTAAATGGTCACACGTTTGTAAATGGGAAAGACTGCGCTAAAGGAGGCGTAGCACAAGCGGAGGAACATTGTGCCGTGACGAAGGCTTGGAAATTTCACGTGTCGTTGTTTTGCCGCCAATTTTCTTTTATGTTGCGTTGAAGCAATAAAACCTTCAGTAGTTAGCGCTCGTCCTGTGTTTCTTGACAACACCTGCTGCCATGATTAACGACTTGATGAGGCCTAGTGGGTTCATATCTAGAACTCAAGATGAAACGGAGCGACAAAAACAAGGAGAGCAATGCTCGGAAATTAGATTTTTTCTAATGAATTATTGTGATTTTAACTAGTAACAATAAGAGTGCATATTATACACATATGCAAACATCCAGTGTGTTATTTGCGCATAGGATAAATGCAGAGCACGTTTAATTTCACTTTGTATTCGAGAAACGTATCATAATGTGCATAATTAGCGACGCGCGTAGGTGCAAAACAATAAATCCCTGTGAGCCAAGAAGACCCTGGCGACTCGTTCCAGGCGCCAACATTTCGCTTAAGGATAGAAAGTCGACCTAAAAATTAACCCCAATTCTAAGCTGACTCCTTATAAAGCAGTCCTCTCGCAAAACAAGAAAAAAAACGAAAAAGAAAAACACGTCACGGCGTTAGAACAGGACACAAAGTTGAAAGACAGGTCCATTATTCCGCAGTCTAGCGTAGAGTCGAGGTTCGTGACATCCGCATCACGCTCTGTTGAGCTGTCTAAATTCACGGCTGGGAAGAACACACGTTCCAATCAACGCTGTCCTCTCTTCCTCTTTCAACCCTTTTCCTCGCGTTCGTTCTCCATGAATCCACCAACTCAGCACTTCTTCCCAGTTCTCCTATCTTTATGTTTCAGTGTTTCGATTCTTTCTCTTATCTCACTGCCTCTCGTCGGCTCCGTGCTCCTACGTGACAGCTTCTTCTCAACGCTCGCATTCCTTATTCCGCAGAAATGCGTTGGGATTACTTACGGTTGGGAATCCCTTCTTCGCGTACAGTAGCTTCTGCCTCGTCAGCCGCTTCTCCGAGTGACTAAGTACGCCCCATCAGAGCACACACTGCAAAAGGTCGTTTGTAGTCCCCGCTGAAGTGATCTTTACTTTCACGCAGTGGCGCTGTATTTTGTCTTTTGTATTTGCCGCCTCCACTACAACGTGCACCGGAGCAATGCGAGAGCAGTGTCTTCACTGCTCTTTCTTTATAAGATGCATTAGGAACAGACACCTTTGTTCAGGTCGAGCCGGTCTTCTGTGTTAGTACGCTTCGGCGTCTTTGCCCGTCTAAAATCCAAAGTACTTTTTAAGGCAATAGTTGTGGGTGTTGTTAGGTTTAGCCATTCGATGTATAAGGATTAGGTTTCCTTAAGTGGAAAATTGTGTTCAGGGTATATCTTACCTAAAGAAATAGACAAGATCGGATAAGTTGTTTTTCTTGAAAAATGATGCAGAAAGTTTGAAGAGGTTTGTTGCAGGTAAAAAAAAAAACAAGTTATAATTTTGTCCTAGCAAAAATACATAACGCATAAAGACTCTCATCTACGGTGCCGTCGCTCACTCTTGAAGCTTAAAAAAATAAAACGAATCTCCGAAAAAAAGTGTTTGCATCATTTAACCCAAGGAAAATAAGTACTTCTATCGTTAACTCACAATACAAAAGCATAACTCATGTAGACGCAGAGACTACTATAAAACCTCCAATGAGAATAATTTGACAGGCGGATTTAGGTTTTAGAGCCAGATTAAACAAGAAACTTGGGTGCAAATTTCATACTGGTTCAGAACGCGAGCCGTCCGCTCGTCGCCACCTGATTGGACAGACTCCAACAAATGCTGACCTATCAGACGAGGATAAGCGAACAGGTTCCCTTTCAGAAAGGATGAATGATCACCGCCTTATTTTCCTTTTTACTTTTTCTGCATAGAAATCCACATTGAACTGGTGTCAACCTTCCATACGCTACCTCCTAGCGTTTCGCCTGAAAGCAAAGCTTGTCTCTGTACACAATACAATCAATTTTGCGGGATTTTTGAAAAGGGCGGGATGAATGATTGTGTGATTTTCGGCCACAAAGTGTTTGCGCACAATGCTGTCGTTGTTCATACTGCAAGGAGAGCCTCGCGAGTACAGGCTCACTGCGGTAAGTGTATTGTTACCATGTCGTGCTGTGCGGCTCTGCTATTTTTTGGTATCAGGAACTAAGATGGAACGCTGCTGGCTCTGACGTAGGCAGATGGCATTCGATATTTGTACCGAGGTGTATTTCCAACTCCTTTGTCATTACTCGGAAAGTATAGAAGCCTCGTAAACGCCGGAAACGCTCTTGTTTATCATTTCCTACGAATATTGCTTGGTATTTCCTATTTTCTATCTTTCATGTTTCTAACCGCTAGTATGTCCAAGATTGGAGTAGCTGAAAATATGAACTCCGGCACTGGAATGTACTACAATAAAACAAAAAAAGTGGGAGCAAATACTTTGACAAAATCCTTCGATAGAAAAGAAAAAAAAAACAGTGTGGGTATCAGCAGTCTGGGTATCAGCTTCACAAAAAGCACTTGCAATAGAATTTTGCACGTGAGAAGAATTTCTCGGCAAATTCTGAAACAGTATACAGATGATTAGCGTAGACAGTCGGCCAATGGCAAATCGCGCTTAAGAAAATCTTTAACCTATAGTTTAAGAAGAGTATCATCCACATCCATAGCCTTTCACAACAAAACAAGACGGACAGGAACAAAACCAAGCGTGAATACGGTGCAGGTGCGACTT